>CAUYQG010170809.1:0-33481 GCA_963574415.1 Tarsius wallacei | reverse complement strand
GTCTCTCAGCCTTCACAGAATTGAAGAGAGTCAGGTCCTTTCTCTGGAGTGGGTTATGCCTGAAGGAAATGTTGTGGTTGTTTGATGTTCTATCCAGGCAACTCAAACTTTCTCCATATCAGCAATTAGGCTGTTATGCCTTCTTACCATTCATGTGTTCACTGGAGTAGCACTTTTAATTTCCTTCAAGAACTGTTCCTTTGCATTCACAATTTGGCTAACTGGCACAAGAGGCCTAGCTTTTGGCCTAACTTAGCTTTTGACATACCTTCCTCAATAAACGTAGTCATGCTTAGCTTTTTATTTAAAATGAGAGCTGCATGGCTCCTCCTTTCACTTGAACACTTAGAGGCCACTGAAGGGCTATTAACTTGGCTAATTTCAAAATTATATGTCAGGGAATAGGCCGCCCCCGAGGAGAAGGGGAATGGTTTGCTGATGGAACAATGAGAACACACAACATTTATGGATTAAGTTAACCTTCCAATGCGAAAATAGTTTGTGGTGCCCTAATATAATTACAATAGTAATATCAGAGTTCACTAATCACACATCACTATAACAGATATAATAATAAAGTCTAAAATATTGCAAGAATCACCAAAATGTGACACAGAGACACAAAGTGAACACATGCTTTTATAAAATGGCACTGGTAGACTTGCTCAACATAGGGTTGCCACAAACCTTCAATTTGTAAAAAACAAAACAAAACACACACACACACACACACACACACACACACACAAATGTCTAGGAAAAGGCAATAAAGCAAAGTGCCATAAAATGAGGCATATAGCATTCTGGAAAAGGTAAAACTGTTGAGACAATAAAATAATTGGTGATTGCCAGGGGGAGAGATAGGGATGAACAGGCAGTGCACAGAGGATCTTTAGGGTAGTGAATAATACTGTAATGGTCTATCTTGTTGCATATTTGTCCAAATACACAGAATGTACAACCCAACAGTGAACCCTAATATAAAGTAAGGACTGTGGGTGATAATGATATGTCAATATAGGTTCATCAATTGTAACAAATGTACCACTGGGGTATACTGATAATGGGAGGGAGAGGCCGTGTATTTGTGGAAATAAGTGGTATAAGGGAAACCTCTACCTTCTGCTCAATTTTGTTGTGGTCTGGGACGGCGGTCCCCAACCTTTTTGGCAGCCGGGACCCATTTTATGGAAGACAATTTTTCCTCAGATGGCGGTGGGGGTGGTGATAATCAGGCATTAGAGTCTCATAAGGAGCACACAACCTGGATCACTCACATACGCAGTTCACAATAGGGTTCACGCTCCTATGAGAATCTAATGCCACCACTGATCTGACAAGAGGTAGAACTCTGCTCACCCGCTGCTCACCTCCTACTGTGCAATCCGGTTCCTGACAGGCCATGGACCACTACCGGTCTGCAGCAGGGCGGGGGGAGACCCCTGGTCTAGGGAATAGATTAATGGTTGCCAGGATCAGGGATGGGGTGGGGGCTGTACTGGTAGGGAGATGGGAGGATGATTACTGTGACTATAAAGGGAGAGAATGAAGCATCTTGGTGGTAATGAAATAGATCTGACTGTGATAGTGGTTACACAAATCTGTATGTGATAAAATTGCACAGAGCAATATATACACACACAAATGAGTACATGTCAAACTGGTAAAATCTGAATAGGGCCTATGGATGTATCAATGCCAGTTTCTTGATTTTTCTGTTATACTATAGTTATATAAGATGTCACCAGCGGGAGAAACTAGGTAAAGGATACATGAGGAACCTCTCTGTACTTTTTTTTTTAATTAGAGGTGGGAGGGTCTCACTATTTTGCTCAGGCTGGTCTCAAACTCCTAGACTCAAGAGATTCTCCAGTCTCAACCTCCCAAACCACTGATATTACAGGCATGAGCCATCATACCTGACCCTCTCTGTATTTTTTTTTTTTAAGAGACACGGGTCTCGCTCTGTCAACCAGACTGGAGTGCAGTGGCCCCTTTCTGCACTATTACAATTTTAACTTTTTAAAAAAGTTTTGTGCTTGGAAAAAAAGTCTATTTAAAAAAAGACAACTGGAAAAGAAACCCCAGTTATTTGGAAATTTTGAAACACATTTCTAAATAATCCATGGGTCAAAAAAGAAATCAAGAGAATTTCTAAAATGCTTAGAATATAAATGTAATAAAACATTCCATGTCAAAATTTGCAGGTTATAGCAAAGGCAGAGCTTACAGGGCGATTTATGGCTTAAGTGCTTATGTCAGAGAAGAAGAAAGTTTTAAAATCAATGACTGAAGAGTTCATCTTAAGAATAGAAAAAAAAGCAAATTAAATCAAAATAAGGAAAAAGAAATAATAAAGGTAAGAGTAGAAATAAATGAAATAGAAAACAAGCAAAAATAGTTTTAAAAAAAGTAGAGAAAAGAGTTGGTTTCTAGAAAACAGTAGCAGAATTGATAAATCTCTACACAAATTAATAACATCAGGAAACAAAAAGGGGACATTACCACAAGTTTCATAGATATTAAAAAGACAATAAAGAGAATATTATAAATAACTTAGTGCCAATAAATTTGATATGCCTTGAAAGATATAACCAAAATTGACACAAGAAAGAAAAAACTTTTATAGCTATTATTAAAATTGGGTTACAATTTTAAAACCTTCCCACAAAGAGAAGTTAAGCTCTGGAGGCTTAATTAATGAATTCTATAAGATTCAAGGAAGAAAAGATACCAATCTTAGATGAAGTCTTTCAGACAATGGAGGAGGAAGGAACACTTTGCAAAGCATTATTTAAGGCCAACAGTACCGATATTAAAGTCAGACAAAAAAATCAGAAGAAAAATGTTACTCATGAACATGGCTGCTAGTAGTACTCTTAAGAAAACATTAGCAAATTAAATCCACCAATATATAAAAGAGACACTTCATCATTACCAAGTAAGTTTAATTCCAGGAACTTAAGACTGGGTTAATATTTGAAAATCAGTCAGCCAGGCACAGTGGCTCAAGCCTGTAATCCCAGCACTTTAGAAGGCTAAGGTGCAAGGACTGCCTGAGTCCACAAGTTCAAGAACAGCCTGAGCAACTTGGCGAGACCTAATCTCTACAATAAATCAAAAAATTAGCCGGGCGTGGAAGCACATGCCTGTAGTTCTGGCTACTTGGAAGGCTGAGGCAGAAGGACCATCTGAGCCCAGCAGGTCGACACTGGGGTGGCCATGAGCATGCCACTGCGCTCCAGCCTGGGCGATGGAGTGAGACTCTCACTCAAAAAAAAAAGAAAATCAGTCAATGTAGTTCACACATTAACAGGAGAAATGAGGAAAGCCATATAATTATCCCAAAAGCAGCAGAAAAAAACATCTGACTAATACAGCACCTATTCATGATTTTAAATATACACACACACATACACACATTTCTCATCAAACTTGGAACAGAAAGGAACTCCTTTAACCTGCTAAAAGACATCTTGAAAAAGCCTACAGATAATATCACACTTAACACTGAGTACTGAACAGATCCCATAAGATCAAGAATAAGGCAAAAATGTCTGGTCTCATCGCTTTTACTCAACATTGATTGCCTGGAAGTCTTAGGCAGTACAGTGGGGGTGAAATACACACACACACGAAAGTAAGAAAAAAACTGTTTATTCACAAACAACATGATTGTATATGCTGAGAATTCTGATGAATACACAAAAACTTACTAAGAATAAATGCATTTAGCAAGGTCACAAGATTTTTTTAAAAAGTCACTGTTCAAAATTCTACTGTATTTCCACATATTAGCAATGAACAATTGAAAATTAAAACAATTTCATTTATAATCAAAATAAAAAATATGAAAGAGAAAATTCAATAAAGTATGAGATTAATATGCTAAAAACTATAAAACACTGCTGAAATAAACTAAAGAATACATTAATGGAAAAAGATACCATGTCTAAATTGAAAGATATTGTTAAAATATCAGTTCTTCCCAAAATGGTCTATATATTCAACATAATTCTAATCTAAATCTTAGCAAGCTTTTTTATAGACATTGACAAGCTAATTCTAAAATTTACATGGAAATGCAAAGAACCTAGGATAACTAAAACAATTTTGATTAAAAAAACTAACAGTCAAATGGCTTACACTATCAGATTTCAAGACTTACTATAAAACTACAGTAGTCAAGACTGTGTAGTACTGGTCCAACAGACAACCAAATCAATGAAACAGACATAGATGTCAAAGAAAGTCAATGGGAGAAAGAACAGTTGTCAATAAATGGTGCTAGAACAACTAGATACCCTCGTAAAATAATAATAATAATAATAAAATGAACCTCCACTCCACTATACAGAAAAATTGATCCAAAATAAATCATAGACTCAAGTGTAAAATCTAAAACTATAAAATTCTACAAGAGACACAGGAAAAAGCATTCTTTACAACCACAATGCAGGCAAAGAAATATTTCTTAGAAAATAAAAGCACTAACTAAAAAAGAAAAAAATTAAAAACTGGTCTTAATCAAAACTTAAAATTCCTTAAAAGGCATCATCAACAAATGAAAAGATAAACCATGGACTAGGCTAAAATATTTGCAACACATGTATTTGCCAAAGGACTTGTATTCAGTATACATAAAGAACTCTTACAGACATATGAAAATAAAAGCCCCAATAAGAAAATGAGAAAAGGATTTGGATAGCTATTTCACAAAAATTATATGAATAACTAACAAGCATATAAAAATACAGTACATTATATCAGTCACCAAGGAAATGCAAATTAAAACCATGAGGAGACAATAATTCAAACTAGAATAGCTAAAATTAAAAAAGACTGACAATATCGTAAGTGTTGGCAAGGATGTTAAGCAACTAGAACTCTCATACGTTGCTGGTGGCAAAATAAAAAGTACAACCACTTGGGAAAATTGTCTGATGACTTCTTAAGAGTGAAACATACATATAGCCAGCCTACCAATTCAAATCCTAGGTATTTACTCAAGAGAAATGAAAATATATGTCTACACAAAAGTATATATAAATGTTCAGAGCTGCTTTATTTATAGCGCATTAAAAACTGGTAACAATAACAATGCCCATTGATAGGTAAACGAATAAGCAAACTATGGCATTCACAGAATGGAATAATACCCAGCGATAAAAAATACACTGTACATAACATGGATGAATCTAAAAATATAAGCAAAAGAATCTAGTAAAAAAGAGTTCATACAGAATGCTTTCATCTATATGAAATTCTAAAACAGGCAAACTAATCTATAATGATAGAAATGACATTAATGGATACCTCAAGTGGGGTAAGAAAGTTGGGCTGTTGGCAAAAAGGCACAAGGAAATTCTGTGAGATGATTATGTTCTATAGCTCTATTGCAGTGGTATTTACCTGAGTGTATTCATTTGTCAAAACGGTTCAAAGCACTTATAATGCGTATATTCTATGTTATGCAAATTATGCCTTAATAAAGTTAATTTTTTTTTTAAGTTGGAATCTCACTCTATCGCCCAGGCTGGAGTGCAGTGGCACACTCACAGCCATCCCAGCGTCGACCTGCTGGGCTCAGGCAATCTTTCCGCCTCAGCCTTCCAAGTAGCCAGAACTACAGGTGCATGCTACCATGACTGGCTAATTTTTTTTTTTGGATTTATTGTAGAGATGAGGTCTTGCCAAGTTGCCCAGGTTGTTCTCGAATCTGTGGGCCTCACTTTGGCCTTCCAAAGTGCTGGGATTACAGGCTTGAGCCAATAAAGTTCATTTTTATTTATTTATTTTTTTTTTATTTTTTTTATTTTTTTATTTTTTATTTTTTTTTTTTTTGAGTTGGAGTCTCACTCTGTCGCCCAGACTGGAGTGCAGTGGCCGCTCCCGGCCACCGCAGCCTCGACCCGCTGGGCTCCAGCGATCCTTCCGCCTCAGCCTTCCGAGTAGCTGGAACTACAGGCGCGCGCTACCATGCCCGGCTGATTTTTTGATTTATTGTAGAGATGAGGTCTCGCCAAGTTGCCCAGGCGGGTCTCGAACCCGCGGGCTCGGGCAATCCACTCACCTCAGCCTCCCAAGGCGCGGGATTACAGGCTGAGCCACCGAGCCCGGCAGTTATTGCAATTTAAGGCATGAAAAGGAATGACATCTATAGCCTACTCCCCAAATCCAGAATTCTTCAATAAATCTACCACAATCCTAGACAAGCTCATATTCATTGACTCTTAAAAAAATGTTACACCACCAGCATATTGAAAGGGCAAGATGAGATCAAAGTGTGTCTGTCTTGGGTGGTGAGACCACAGTTGGCTTTTATTTTACCCTTTATATCTTTCTGCAATGACTATGTATATTCACTATGACAAAGAGATCCCCAAGCGCCTAAGTCTATTTAAATTCAAAGTTTATTTTCCCCTCGGGTAACGGTCCAGAGCAGAAAGTAGGCACTACTTCATAAGATCACCCCAGGTTCCCAACTGGCCCAGCCAGCATGTCTGGCTTCAACATGTGGCTGTCTTTGGTCTAAGGCGCCTGTTCCAGTTTTCTCAATCTTGTGACTGGAAGACGTTTACCTGTACCACCTCAAGGAGAGGGAATGGAGGATTGGAAAGATCTCAACAGTTTCATTTTCAGGGAATTACTTATATTCCACTGCCCCAAATCTAATTCCATGGTTACATTTAGCTGCAAGGTCGAGGTTCATTTTTTAGTGTGTATGAATGCCAGCACCGTTTGTTGAAAATACTATTTCTCCACAGAACTGCCTTTGCATGTTTGACAAAATAATTCCTGTTTGTTTGGGTCTATTTCTGTAGTCTGTGTTTGGTTGTATTGATCTATGTATCTCTTTCTCTGCTAGTACCAAATTGTCTTGATTACTGCAGTTTTATAGTAAGTCTTAAATGGAATAGTACGATTCTTCCAAAGCCAATATTATTTTGGCTATTCCGGTTTCTTTGCCTGTTATATGAATTTCAAAATCAGCTTGTCAAATATCTACAAAAAATTTGGCTAGGATTTTGATTGAATTACATCAAAACCATAGATCAATATTGGGAACACTGACCTTTTTCATAGTGAGTATTCCAATTCATGAACATGGTAAGTATCTCCATATATCTACATCTTTTTTGATATCTTTCATTTGCATTTTAGAGTTTTCCACACATAGATTCTATGTATATTTTGTTAGAATTATACCTACATATTTCCTTTTTGGGGGAGCTCTTGTACAAAGGGCTTTTAGCTGTTTACTACTAGTCTTTAGAAATCTTTAGAGACATAATTTATTTTTGCAGATTGACCTTACATTTTAGAATGTGACTAAACTTGGTGTTATATTTTTCCCTGAAATTCATCAGTCAAAGCCATAACCCCCTGTGTAACTGTCTTCGGAGATAGAGGCTTTAGGGGGTTAATCAGGTTAAATGAAGTCATAATGGTAGGACTCCAATCCAATAGGACTGGTGTTCTATTCAGAAAAGGAGACGACACCAGAAATGTACACGTACAGAGCAAAGGTCATGTGAGGACAGAGAGAGAAAGCAGCCATTTGCAAGCAAAGGTGAAAGGTCTCACTAGAAAACAACTTGTTAGCACCTTGATTTTGGACTGCTAGCCTGCAGAAGTGTGAGAAAATACATTTCTGTTGTCTATGCCACTCAGTCTGTGGTATTTTGTTATGACAGCCATAGTGGGCTAATATGCTCCCTTATTATCTTCGGGAGATTTTGGTAGATTTATTGGAATTTTCCTCTGTAGACAATCATGTCAACTGCAAAAGGGAAAGTCTTATGTTTTTTTTTCTATCTATATGTTTTTTTATGCCTTTGCAGAGTCTAGAACTTCCAGTAGTATATTGAAAACTGTGGTAAGAGTGGACATTCTTCCCTTACCTCTTTCCTGATCTTAGGGGCAAAGCATTCAGTTTTTCCTCATTAAGAATGATGTAAGCTGTAGGATTTTTGTTGATGCTGTTTATCAGATTGAAGTGATTGTCTTCTTTTCTAACTTGCTGAGAACTTGTATCATAAGTTGGTGTTAGAGTTTGTAAAATATTTTTTCTGTGCCCATTTACATGCTCATATGACATTTCATATTAGCATGTTGATAAAGTGGGTAACCTTGAATGATGAACCAGTCTTACATACCTAGAATAAATACCACTTGGTCATAGTGTATAATTGCTTTATATATTGCTAATATTTTGCTGAATATTTCTGCATTTAAATTTGTGAGATATATTAGTCTATAGATTTAATTTTTTGTGCTTTGTCCAGTTTTGGTATCAGGATAAAACTGGACTCATAAAATTAGGTAAATTGTAAATGCTTCCCACTCAGCTCCTACACAAAACTCCAGGAGCATGAATTACCACCGCTTTCAAAGAGTTGGTGATTGGAGCGACTTGGGCAACAAAAAAGTTTATCTATTCTTTTTCCACAACTAGTTGGGAGGGAACTTGCGGAGTTTCACATTATCTACGAGAAGCTTCTGTTGGAATCCATCCCATGGGCTGCTTCCGTGCAAGTAGCAAGGAAGCGACGAGGATGGTTTCAGGGAAGGGAAGAGGAACTGTCAGAGCACAGAAGGCAAAGTTCAAATTAGCCAAACCTCACTTCCAAGAGGGAGAGAGCAGGCAGGGCAGATGTCCAGAGCCTGGGATTCCTGGTAAATGTCAGACATCCAAAAAGAGAAGCTGCCCTGCTGCGGGTAGGGGTGTCAGGGCAGAGATGGGACTGCTGAGAACAGAAGATATACAACATGGCCATAGGGGTCTTTGGGTTGACCAGATACTCTCAGGCTATTGGGTTGGGGGTGACCTGCCTGCATTGCTAAATTCAGGGGAAAATCCAAGTCTACGGCAATATGTAGGGACCAAGAAGTCATGCTCTTGGCAGCTCTCCTTTCTTCCTCACCTGTGTACGATAGTGTACAGCCCTTTCCTTGGCTGCAGTATGTCAGTCCAGACCATAGTTGCCTATAGAGAAGTCCAAGTGGTTCGTCTATTTGGAGAAGCAATCAATGAGAATTGGGGGTCACGAAACAAGTAAATGTATGGAAGTAAAAACTGTGTGGTGTGGTCCAGTCTCAATGACTTGCCCCGGGGTTATGTGCAGACAACCTCCCTGCACAGCAGCTTTCTAGACAGCTTGTCCTCTGTGACAAGTTAACTCTAAAAATTCCTACATCTGCATTGCTCAGGCTGTCTCTAAAATCTGCCAACATCCCCAGAGGAACCTTGACACAATTGTTTTTCTAGTAGAGGTAAATATTTGGAGGTGTCATGTAAGCACTCCAACAGCCCTCCCTAAGGTCACTGACAACCTGCTGGGCTCCACCTATGGCTATATCGGTAATAAACTAAACTCTTTGGGGTCAGGTTTTCAAAACAGTTGAAATTAGGAGGGAGAAGGAAGTTAGACATATTGAGTGTCAACCATGAGCCAGGCACTATTCTAGGTCTTGAGAATAGGGAATCTAAATTTGAATTTGAAAGTGGATTCAAATTTACATAAGAACAGGGCAACATGGATAATTGGTATAAGCACTGTAGATATTTCTGCAGACTTTGAAGACTCTACTAGGGTTGAAGGCTGATGTGTGGGTGAATGGGGCAGCCCTTTATATGAATGTTGTCTTTGTCACTAGGGGAACTGTAAGTGTCTTTGTCCCAAAGAGCCCAGTGAAGACCTCTGGTCTGCTTTCATACCATGAGGACATTTGGTAAGCTGCTCTGAGAAATTTCCTCTGATATGGAAGCAGAGGGGCTGTTGATAGATTTCTGGAGGAGGGACTGTTGTCTGTTCTCTTCACTTGCCCTACTCAGAAAAATGTTCAGATTTCTTTTTAAGGCATTGCATATAGGATCATTCTTGTTGCAAGCCATGCATATGTATCCGTTTAATTTTAACTCAAGCTCTATACCAAAAGGCAAGTTCATTTACTCAGAGCCTAGACAGAAGGCTTTCCCAGGCCTGACACCTTGCTTATTTGCTACTTAAAGTCTCTTGGAAGAAAAGAACAGATTTTTGCATTTTCTTCCCTTTCCTATTTCAGGAAAAAAAAAATTTTTTTAATCCACACAACTGTCCTAATTGGAAGTGATTCTTGATCTGTTTCATAGCAGTCTGTTTATTTCTGGTAGGTGTCCAGAACACTTGGCCTCCACCCCTGCCAGGCTGCTCTCCAACAACATCCCGACTCTGTTCCAGAGCAGTTGGGAGCCCGCAGCAGGCCAGGAATCTCCATGCAGCCCCAGGTGGCCTGCAGGGCTTATGTCTCCTCTCCAGGACCGGTACCCAGCCTCCCTTTTATCCCCACCCTGGCTGCCCTACCTCATTAGCCTTTCTTTGTCTCATTTTGTTTAAGTCACCAAGCTTGACTTGCTCCATGCAGAGCTGCCCCATCCTACTTTCTCTGTACTCTGTGTATAGGCATGAGACCTGGGAAGCTTGGGTGGCCGAAGTCTCCCTCTGGAAATATCTAGAGCCCCCCTCATGTGGTACATGAGCCCAGACCAGCTCTAGCCCAGATTGGAAAGGGTCCAAGCTAGCATCGTGTTTCTCCACAAATCCATTGTGATACAGATGAAGTCAGCATCAAGGATAGACTTAGAGATTGGTAGGAGGAATGGCTAAGGTAACATTCGTGATGGTTGCTAAAATAAAAGCTTTAGACAAAATGAACTTTACAGAGTTGGTTGGAGCAAGGAACAATTCATGAATTTGGAAGCACTGAGAACCAGAGAGAGTTCAGAGAGTTCCACTGCAGCAGTGTGGGCAGTGGGCCTTTATAGGCTGACGAGGAAGGAAGACAAAGAAAATGTATTTCATTGGTTAGAACGGAAAGTCCCTGGCCAGAGATTAGTTGGGTGTTGCTGAATGGTAGAGTCTCTAGGTCTTTTTTTGCTGTTTCCATGAGGCTTATGTAGAAACTTAAAGCACCGAGCCACCCCAAACTAATGACCTCCCAGTTAAAATTACTTTTTTTAACATGGGGGGGGGGCTGGAGCCTCAATACAAGATGGCAGAGAAGGACCCTAGAGGTGGTCTAGATCACAGGTGGTACACCGGTGACCTCCAAGTAGGTTCCATTTGGTTCATGCAGCTTGTGCGTGTGTGTGTGTGTGTGCTTACATGTGCATTTTCTCCTTAACTGGTGCCGAACGCTTTTAGCTGGCACATGAGTTTTCTACTTTGCTATAGCTCCTACCACTCCTGGATGTCCTTGCTGACCTCCTCTTAGCTGCTGAGTATTACCACATTACCTGTTGGAACAGTGATGTAGGGCCCAGAGAGTGGGAAGGAAAGTGATGAAGGAAGAACATTCCTCCATTGTGCCTCAGTTGCACCTTGCCAAAAGCCTTGGGAGGGATGACTTGGAAACTCAGTAGCAACTCCCCAAAGTCATCAGGCTTGGAAATGAGCAAGGTGGTAGTGCTTCCTTTTCCTAATGGAAATCACACACAGCTTCAGGGAGTTTTATTTGCATTGAAACTTAGAGACAGCTATAATCTGTAGACTCCAAAACATGTGTAAGGGTGCCAAGAGCAGGAAGCTCACAGGAAGAGGAGCGGAATTTCTAAAAGGGGCAGCAGAACTTCAAAAGTGCAAGCAAAAGTACATTTCCTAAGGACAAAGCTCTCACTGGATCCTTGTTTGCACCCGCTGGGAAGGAGCTGGAGGTCCCAGGACTGGCAACAGAGGTCTTCAAAGACCCCGATTTGATTCAGAGAAGCTGTGAGGCAGAGTTCCATAAAGCATTACACTATATTCTCAGGACGCAGTCTGTCTCCGTGGAAATAAAGGGAGGTCCTGTGGGATTAAGAATTCTGGGCGGGGGCTGGTGGCTCAGCCTGTAATCCCAGCACTTTGGGAGGCCAAGGTGAGAGGATTGCCTGAGCCCAGGGGTTTGAGACCAGCCTGGGCAATTTGGTGAGATCTCAGCTCTACAATAAATCACAAAAATTAGCTGGGTGTGGTGGCGTGTGTCTGTAGCTCCGGTTACTTGGAAGGCTAAGGCAGAAGGATCACCTAAACCCAGCAGGTCGAGGCTGTGGTGGCCGTGAGCATGCCACTTCACTCCACCCTGGATGACAGAGTGAGACTCCAACTAAAAATAAAAAAAAAAAAGAAGTCTGGAAGACTGTCCTTGACCCACCCTTTGTTAGAACATCCTGTACAAAGATGATCTAGGGAAGTTCAACTGTAAGCTTCATGAATAATGTTAAAGAAGATGGAATAAACTTGATGCAAGCGTTGTATAAGACACAAAGAGCAGTGAATCATGCAACATAAGAACATGTGCCAGAATAATGTGGCCTGGAAGTGATAAAAATTATGGTCAAACATTTCACCATGAATTCGAAACAAAACCAAACAGCACACCTTAACGAGACAATCTGATCTCTAAAGGAAAACCTCAAAGCACAGATGCAGGGACTCAAATAAAAGGTGACAAGGCGATGGGAGGTGATAAGATAGAACTAGGAGACTCAGGGAAGAAGCAGAAGAAAATAAGGGAGCAAAGTCACTGAAGAAAGCATGTAAGAGAAGCCGAGGATGGAAATGTGAAATGCAAATCTGTTGTCATAGTAAAAGGAAGATACTATTAGAGGGTAAGTGGCAGTGATAGCAGGGAGGTTAAGGAGAGCAACATAGGCACAATTGGCGTCCCTGAAGAAACCAAAACAACAGAAGGCAAAAAATGTTTAAAAAATACAAATCAAAACGTTTCTTTATTGAATATTCACACCACTTTCCAGGACTGATTTAGGACAGTCTCCACCCGAGACATAGTCTAGTAAAGTTACTGGATTTAACGAAAGTATCCTTTGGGCAGCCAAGCACTGAAAATTAAGTCACTTGTAAGGAGAAAAAAAAGTCAGGTGGAGCTCAAGACTTCACCAAAACAACTTTTAACATTAGAAGAGGATACAGAAACATTTAGAAGATATTTAAGGAAAGTGCAAACCAAGGATTTTGTATCATTCAAGCTGTTCAACAATGATAAAGGCTATAGGAAAATGTTTTAAATATATAAGAACTTAGGAAGCATAGACCTTGTGAACCCTTAGGAAATGACCAAAAGATGCACTTTAGCCAGTTGAAAGTCAACTATGGAGACTTTAGTCAAAAGTCTGATTGAATTAAGTCAGAATACAGATAAGAGGCAGGAGAAAGGGAAGAAAATACATGCTAATATTATTACTGCTCAATCCTATATAAAAAGCAGATGACCAAGGATTTTCTATGGCAATATAATTATAAAGAAGTCATAGGAGCCGGGCTCGGTGGCTCAGCCTGTAATCCTGCGCTTTGGGAGGCCGAGGTGAGTGGATTGCCTGAGCCCGCGGGTTCGAGACCCGCCTGAGCAAGCGAGACCTCATCTCTACAATAAAAATCAAAAAATTAGCCGGGCGTGGTAGCGTGCGCCTATAGTTCCGGCTACTTGGAAGGCTGAGGCGGAAGGATCGCCGGAGCCCAGCAGGTCGAGGCTGCGGTGGCCGGGAGCGGCCACTGCACTCCAGTCTGGGCGATCTAGTGGGACTCCAACTCAAAAAAAATAAAATAAAATAAAATAAAATAAATAAAATAAAATCCAGAAACAACAAAAATAATAATGACAAAAAAAATCTAGAAACATATTCCAAAATACCTCAAAGTGTAGTATCAATATACACTCCCTGACTAGGTGCGGTGGCTCACGCCTATAATCCCAGCACTTTGGGAGGCCAAGGCAAGAGGATCGCTTGAGCCCAGACCTTATCCCATTTGACCCAACCTTATCTCCAAATAGTTCCCATAAAGGAGTTTCTGCTTCTGCCCATCTGAGTGAGCACCACTTCTCATCCCCCTGTCCTGGTCTGCTTTCTAAAAGCTTTCTTCACCATCTCTACCTGTCAAAGTTTCACCCATTTGCTAGAATTCCATGTGCTTTTTTCATATTTGGTTTTGTCTATTTTTTAATCCTTATTTGTCTGCAATGAATATGCATTGCTTATGTTGCTTCTAAAGTTATTTTTAATTTTTAAAAAATATTTAGCCCATCTATCAAAACACAGCTTAAATTTTCCTTCTACCACAATTATCCCAGATGGGAGAAATGCTAACAACCACAATAATAATAAAAGCTAAGGCCAGGTGTGGTGGTGGCTCTACACCTATAAGACCAGCACTTTGGGAGGATTGCTTGAGCCCAGTAGTTCGCGATCAGCCTGGGCAATATCGCAAGACCTCATCTCTACAATTAATCAAAAAATTAGCTGGATATATTGATGCAAGCCTATAATACCAGCCACTCAGGAGGCTGAGACAGGAAGATTGCTTGAGCCCAGGAGTTTGAGGTTGCAGTGAGCTGTAACTATGCGATTGCACTCTAGCCTGGATGACAGAGTAAGACTCCAACTCAAAATAATAAAAATAATAATAGCTAACATTTATTACACATGTACTGGGAGCCCACCACTGTGCTAAGTGTTTTTATATAAATATATTATCTCATCTACTCTTTACAGCCAATCTATGAGATATACCCAACCTACAGATTAGAAAACTGAAGGTCTGAGAGGTTTTTATATAATTCACACAGATCTCACTGCTGGCAAGTGTTAGGGTTAAGGTGTGAACCCAACTCACAGAGCTCCCAGTTGCTGTCCTTGGCAACCACTTTCCTTGAGCTGGTCCATAAGACAATAGTCATGGGCTGTCTTGGACTATCAATAATTATATATTTGTCTATTTTTCCTTCTATATTGTAACTTTCTTGAAAGCAGTTTAGTGTTTTTCAGAATGTCTAGTGCTGGATTCTACACATAATACATTTATTGAATTTTCCAGATTAAAAAACTTAAGGCACAGAGAGATTGAGCAATTTGCCCAAGTTGCTCAACTGGAAATAGAAACCAATAAGTCCTAATTCAGCCCTGGTATCCTTCCACCACACACATTGTCATTGCGTAATACATATTATTAAATAAATTTATTTCTGGGTCCTTCTTTATCTTATTCCCTTCAGGCCACACTGTTTAATCATAATTAGAAACCAATAAGAATATAAATAATAATTGAAAATATAAATTGCAATTTGATGACTCAGTTTTTCGAATAGGTTGAGTGGGCTGGATAAGAGTTGATACCTAATGTGATAGAATTCTCTGCCAATGTTTATTTTATTAATGCAAAATAATTTTAAAGTTTTGTAAAAATAGCAATTATATTAGTAGTGGTAAGAGATGTTGCATAAGATGTTCATTTAATTAAATTGAGAATCAAATTTTTATTACTTATCAAAGAATACCTAAATTCAAAGTACTTTTTATGTATGTATATTTTAATGACTGATAGTATTGAAAAAACATATATATATACACATATATATATGTACATTATATTTAAATACAGAGTTCTTGCTATATGCACATACTGGTCTCAAACTCCTGGGCTCAAGTGATCCTCTCACCTCAGCCTCCCAAAGTGCTGGGATTGCAAGCATGAGCCACCTCTCCTGACCAAAAAGTTATATTTTTCAAAGTTATTCACACCTCAAAAAAATAATTAGTAGAATCATTCTGCAACAGAAACTATGATTTAGCCTCCTTTACCAGAAGTAGTTGTAAACCCTGATTCTGGGCTGTGAGCCCCCATCAAACCTTAGACAGATTTGACAACAAAAATTATCAGAATCACATGAAAAGTCCCCTTGGGGGAAAATATATGAATGAATAAAAAGAAAACCATTTGACCTTTAAAAGGATCACAAAAGTAATATATGTTCATTATTCTGAAGACTTAGTGGGAAGAAAAACTAAAAATCGTCACAATCCTGTTATCAAGTGATAATCAGTATAAACATATTTATGTATCTCCTCCTAGATTTCTTCTATGCATATTAAATTTCTTCACAAAAAATAGAATTGTACTTTACATATTGTTTTGTAAACTATCTTTTTTAGTTAACATTCTTAACATAGTTTTACAACAATAAGTTTACACAAACATTACTATTTAATAATATCTACATAGTATACCCTTGTATACTGACACCATAATTTGAAATAGGTGTAGACATATGACCACCAGACACAGAAATAAGACCATGTATCTGGAGGCTCTGGACTAAGGTATTGGGGTAAGATGCTGTAGCAGATGCTCTTGTTGCCCACTTTCTTTGGGACCCATGTCTCTCTCTATTCTGCAGCTGCGGTTCTATGTAATACCATAGTGGGGTCCCACTGACATTGAGTCCTGGTTATCCACAGACACTTGGGAGGACTTGTAAATGCAGTTCACTAGCAGAATGCTGTTCCTGTTACTAATCTCTCTCCCAAGTGAAGAACAGATGGTACCACATCATTGCCTTCCCTATCAAGTTACCTGTACATTCATCCAGCATCCATCTTGAATAACACAGGTGCCCCATCTCTCTCTGGTCTCCATCTCTCTTCCTCTCCCACTTGATTCCCCCCCCCCGCCACCCGGCCCCTGTCTTTTCCATCTGCCCCCAGGTCCACAGCTCCAAACTGGTGATGATGAGTCCATCTAGAGGAGGAAATTGGTCCTGAGGAAGCTTTAGATCTGTAGAGCAGAGGATCTACAAAACAAATAAATCTTTCTCTTGCAAATATTGGCCACATCTAACAGCACATTTCTCCTACTTCAGTTCCAGTCCTTGCCTTATCCATCTACTGACTGTTCTATTAACATTTCTCTTTAAATTGACTCACTTTTTTAAACTGAAAGGAATGAGTCTGCATCATAAGCAAGAATATCCATAACATCATGGGGTTTTTATGCTGGTTATATTTTTCTAATGATTACTATAACTAACCATATCATGATTCAAATAAGAAATGCTCATCCATGTGCTACCTGAAATCATCCCAGTGATACACATACCACAATTAGGAAAATACTATATTGTATAAATAAGGGTCACAGAATTAAAATTTTAAGTAAGACTCTGCTGTTTACTAAAATCTGCAACGAGGAAGAAGAAAGCATACTCACACAGCAATGTCTTAACAAATATTTCTTTATATATCTGAATATAAAACAAATATGCAGAACTAATATAGTGACTTGAGCAAGCCATATAAGGAGTCTTTTCCAAGAACTGCTTTTCTTTGTGGTCAAAGGTCTTTTGGATTGAGGGTGCCTGTGGACAGATGTCTCTCCTGAGCAAAGGGGAACTGGGTACTTGTAGCAGAGGTGGGGGGTGGAATCTTCAAACTCACATCTTGACTTTGTCTTAGCATTCATATCCAACAACATTTCTGTGTTCTCTTTTCCTCTGACTTGCTGAAGACCCTTGTCCCCACCAGGAGAAGGTGAGGAGGTGGGACAAGAAAGAAAAAGGAAGGCATAAGAAGATCCCATCCTGCCTCGTAAGAATTGTATGGTCTTATTTAGCCCCCATGACTTGTTGCTTTTTGACTTGCAGAACAGGAAATGTTGCCAACACACAGCATCACGGCCATGATGTGGTACAAGACAGAATTCGACAAAACCCAATGGCAGCCTTTGGAATGGGAGTACCCATCTCCTCTGATTACTCACGTGGCCCAGAGAGCAAGTGACTGATCTGGGTAGGATCGACCTCCTGGTGATCCACCACGTCAGTAAAGCAACATGCTGCCACCTAGTGCCTTCGTCTACAACATTCAGATCTGCCCTCACACAGCTCACAGTCATGTGCCTCTTGTTTCTCAAAAGAATTGGCTACACATAAATCCTAGGGAATTTTTTACATATTAAGTATACAAGGTCACCTCACATTTTTGTGACTTTTTAAATGATTATAAATGTAGTAGATGCTGTTTTAATTTTTAAATCTTTCAATAAATATTCTTAATTTGTAATGTTATATTTTCTAAATTTGAAATGTATAAGGAGCAAGAAAAAAATACCCAAAGTAAATATCATTATTACTGTTTTAATATTCTTCTATTCAGTTTTTTTCTGTACATTTTCACAACCCTAAAAGAATACTGGGATTTTTAATTTTTATAAATATTTTTGTATAAATATTTAATTTCCCCTATTATATGATGTGTTCATTGGGAAAAATAACTCATGATCCTATCTCCAAAAGGCAAAAATAATTAATATTTTTATTACAATAAGGATAGTTTTTTTTACCCTGACTCATTTGCTTAACTTTCTACATAAGCATTAAAAACTTTTGCAAACATCATTTAGTTGAGGGAGAGGAGGTCATAATTAACATCTTTTTAAAGACAAGCTTATTGAAGTATAATTTTTATATAGTAAAATTCACCCTGTTTAGGTGTGCAGTATGATGGGCTTTGACAAATGTATGCAGTTGAGTAACCACCACCCAAATCAAGATATATTTCATCAGTATCTCCAGAACCTCAAAAAGTTTCTTCATGCTCCTTTGTCTGGTAGTAAACATTATTTTTAACAGCTGCAAAATAGTCTGTTTTGTGTCTATATCATAACTTGCTGTTGTTCCTAGCACTTAATTATGAACAAGGATGTAAATAGCATTGCTGTGAATAAATCTTTATTTATGTGTTCAATTATTTCTTTAGAACAGATCTCTAGAAGTAGGGTCAAAGGTTTGTTTTGTTTTGTTTTCTCTCATTTTTTTAAGTGTAAGGCTCTTAATACATATTTCCTATCTATTTTCTAAAAAGGGCTTACCACTTTGCACTTCTAACACCTATGAAAGGATGGCCTCTTGACATATCTTGCCCAGTACAGAATATCTTCAATCTGTAAACTTTTCTTTCTAATGTGATATGTGAAAATAGCATTGCATGCGCTAAATTTGGTTGCTTTAATCAGTGAAGTTCAACGTGTTTAAAGGTTTGCTAGTCATTGATAGATCTTTTGTGACTGTTTTTGTCCTTGATTGTGGTCTTAATTTTTAATTACTGACTTTTTTTTTCTTTGAGACAGGGTCTCACCGTGTCACCCAACCTGGAGTACAGTGATGCAATCCCAGCTCTGCCTCAACCTACTGGGCTCAAGCAGTCCTTCCACCTTAGCCTCCCTTAATTATTGATTTTTAAGAGCTTTTTATAAATTGAGGGTGTTAACCCTGTGTCTTTTATACTTACTGCAAATATCTTCTTCAGAAAATAAGTTACATGTCTTCAAATTTAAATTATATATTTGTATTTGTTTATTTATTTATATTTTTGGAGACAGGGTCCCATTATGCTGCCCAGACAGGAGCGCAATGGCTATTCACAGCTCACTATAGTCTCGAACTCTTGGGCTCAAGTGATCCTACCATCTCAGTCTCCTCAGCAGCAGGAACTGCAGGCATACACCATAGCACCTGGCTTAATTACATTTTTAAACACCAAAGAGCAAGTCAATTGATCCTTTCCTTTGTGATCAAGAAATTAAATACAATTTCTATATTCACTATATAGTGCTATAACAATCAAGAAATTATGAAAGACAGATCATTTCAATATATTAATTTTATTATTTTTAAATGATGTATCAAATATTTATCTTCATGTGTCTTGATTTTTACATCCCCATAAGTCCTCTGATATAAATTAACAAATCAGAACAACATTTTTTGGTCAGATTTTTGTATCTCAGTTGAATTTTTTTTAAATAAGATTTTCTTTAAGAAATGAAAAGACAAGGTATAGACTAGGAAAAAATATTTGCAAAACACATATTGCTAAAGGACTTGTACCTAAAATATACAAAGAACTCTTAAAACTCAACAATAAGAAAAACAACCACCCAATTAAAGAGTGAACAAAATATCTGGACACCTCAAGAAAGAAGATATACAGATGGCAAACAAATGAGAGGATGCTAAGCATCACATGTCATTAAGGAACTGCAAATTAAAACAACAATGAGATACCACCACCCGCCTATTAGAATGGCGAAAATCCAGAACAATGACATCACCAAATGCTAACAAGGACACAGAACAACAGGAACTCTCATTTGCCGCTGGTGGGAATGCAAAATGGTACAGCCACTTTTGAAGCCCATCTGACAGTTTCTTACAAAGCAAACACAGTCTTACCAAAACCAGTTTAAAATATCTGTCTAAAAAGCCTGCACATGAATGTTTATATAGCTGTATTCATAATTGCCAAAAATTGGAAGTAACCAAGATGTCCTTCAGTAGGTGAATGAATAAGCAAACTGTGGTACATCCATTCAATGAAATATTATTCGGCAATAAAAAGAAATGAGCCATCAAGCCATGGAGACATGGAGGAACCTTAAAATGCATATTGCCAGTATGTCTGGAAAAGATAAAACTATAGCGACTGTAAAAAAGATTAGTGGTTGCCAGATGTTGGGGGAAAGCAGGGAAGAGGCGAACAGGTCAGATATAGGATTTTGAGGGCAGTGAAACTACTCTGTATGATATTATAATGCTGGATACATGACACTATGCATTTGACAAAACCCACAGAATGTACAACATGAAGAGCGAATCCTGATATAAACTGGGTATTTATTAATAGTAATGCATCAATATTGGTCCATCAATTGTCATAAATGTGTCACACCAATGGAGTATATGAGTAACAGGGGAAACTGTTGTGGGTGTGGGGAAAGTAATGGAAACTCTGTAGTTTCTGTCTACTTTTTCTGTAAACCTAAAACTGCTCTAAGAAATTAGATAGACAGACAGACAGACAGATAGATAGAGATAGATGATAGATAGAAAGATGATAGATAGATATGTTAACCTTTCCCCACAAAGAGAATCACTCTGAAAAAATCTTCTATCCACCTGAAATAGTCTTCTGTATGAGGTAAGATTTCCATAACATCAGGATAAATTAACAAACGATTGATAGACAGATAGACACAGCTAGTGTCAGTACAGGGATCTCAAGAAACTTATGAAGCCAGCCTGATCTGGATCTGAATCCTGTTTCTCCACTTATTGTGTGAATTTAAAATAAATAGTTAAAATTGAATTTAAAGCAAATAGTTAGCTGGGCTCGGTGGCTCAGCCTGTAATCCCGCGCCTTGGGAGGCTGAGGTGAGTGGATTGCCTGAGCCCGCGGGTTTGAGACCCGCCTGGGCGACCTGGCAAGACCTCATCTCTATAATAAATCAAAAAATTAGCCGGGCGTGGTAGCACGCACCTGTAGTTCCGGCTACTTGGAAGGCTGAGGCAGAAGGATCGCCGGAGCCCAGCAGGTCGAGGCTGTGGTGGCCGGGAGGGGCCACTGCACTCCAGTCTGGGCAACGGAGTGAGACTCCAACTCAAAAAAATAAATAAATAAATAAAATTTAAAAAATAAAGCAAATAGTTTAAACTTTCTTAGCGTCAATTTCCTCACATATAAAATGAGGGAAATAAAAACTACATCAGAAAGGTATCCTGAGTATAAGAAAATAGCATGTGCAAAGGGCTCTTGCACAAAGTAAACCACTGATCAATGGTAATTATTACCATTGTTACAACAACAATAATAATAGACAAGCAAAATATTCAATATTCTTGCATTTTGTAAAGAGATCAGCCTGGGTTTGATTTCTGGCTCTTCCTTTAAGTAGCTAATAATTTTTTTGTATGTGATATAGCTTGAGAAATAGTTGAGGTTTAAATTAGAGACATTTATTTATTCATTCAATAAACAATTATTGGGTACCTACTGTGTGCTGAGCTCTGTGCTAGACACTGAGGATAAAGTTCCAGGCCTGGAAGAGATTATATTATGGTGGAGAAAGCAGATAATAAACAAATTGATATATGATAAACTCTCAAATAGGGATAAGTGAAGGAAAAAAAAAAGCAGGGAAAGAGTGTGTTGTTTTCGATATGGTAACACGTAAGCAGAGTCCTGAAGGAAATGAGGGAGGGAACCATGCACGTATCTGAGAAAAGCATTCTAGACAAAGCGAACAGCAAGAGCAGAGGCCCACGTGAAATGAACCTGTTAGACCAAAGGAGGAGTGACTGAAAGAAAGTGATGGAGGAAGGGAAGTCGAAAGAGGTGAAAAAGCAGAGAAACACTGTGGCCGGATCACTTAGGCCTGGGAAGAGACTTTGGAGTTTAAGGATGGGAAGCCAGTGGAGGGTTTTGAGCAGGAGCATGTTGTGATCAATTTATATTTTAACACAATCACTCTAGTAGCTGTTTAGCAAATAGTCTATAGGAAGATGTGGTTGGCAGCCTGAACTGACTAACCCTGTTCGGGAGATACTGTGATGCAGTAACAGTTCATCTTACTCCAAACAACACAAAAATATCTATGACCTGTTATGGGTTGAATTGTGCCCCCCACAGAAAGATATATTGAAAGCCTAATCACCAGAGCACCACAGTGTGACCTGATTTAAAAACAGGGTCTTTGCAAATGTAACTAGTTAACATGAGGTCAGACAGGAGTAGGGTAGGTCCCTAATCAAATATAGCTGGTGTGCTTGTAAGAAGAAGATGGCCGTGTGGCTGGGTGCAGGGCTCATGCCTGTAATCCTATCACTCCAGGAAGCCAAGGAAGGAGAATCACTGAAGTCAGGAGTTCAAGACTAGCCTGGGCAACACAGCTAGACTCTGTTTCTACAAAAATTTAAAAATTAGCCAGGCATGGTGGCATATCCTGTAGTCCCAGCTACTCGGGAGGCTGAGGCAGGAGGATCACTTGAGCCCAGGTGTTTGAGGTTACAATGACCTATGATCACACCTCTGCACTCTAGCCTAGGCTACAGAATGAGACTCTGTCTCTAAACAAAAAAATTAATTGAGAAAAGAAAGCCATGTAAAGACAGAGGTGCAGTGAGAATGCCATGTAAAGATGCAGGAAGAGATTAGAGTCATGCTGCCACAAGCCAAGGAAAACGAAGGCTCTACCACCACCAGCAGAAGCTATAAAGAGGCAAGTAAGTACTATCCTCTACAGGATCTAAAGGGAGCATAGCCTTGCCAACACTTTGATTTTGGACTTCTAGCTTCCTAAACTGAGAGGATACATTTCTGTTGTTTAAAGACACTTGGAGGGCAGGCGTGGTGGCTTAAGTCTGTAATCCCAGCACTTTGGGAGGCCGAGGCAAGAGGATTGCCAGAGCCCAGGGATTTGCGACCAGCCCGAGCAACTTGGTGAGACCTCATCTCTACAATAAATCAAAAAATAAGCCAGGCATGGTAGCACATGTCTGTAGTTCCAGCTACTTGGAAGGCTGAGGCGGAAGGATCGCCTGAGCCCAGAAGGTGAGGCTTCAGTGGCCGTGAGCGTGCCACTGCACTCCAGCCTGGGCGACAGAGTGAGACTCCAACTCAAAAAAAGAAAGTCACTTGTAGTGTGGTACTTTGTTACAACAGCCCAGAGAAACCAACATAACACATTTAAATGGTCTCCCTCTCCACCCACTGCCGCGCCAGGTTGGAAGATTCCAAAGTCAACCATCAAAACCCTGTTCTTTAGCCCTTACACAGCCCCATATTCATAATGATGATTAGCGAACACTGGTGGCGGTGACAATAGTGATTTACTTTCCTTTTGTTGTTTTCGATACACAAAAGGCAAGTCTGTGCTGAATACACCAGAAATCTTTCCAATTAATGCTAATGGGTGACCAGCCTCTGATTCACTCCTTGTGAAATGAGGCCACTAAGAGGAAGTTATCAGTAAGGGATTTATGTTTTAGTAGCACGTTTAATTATGATACAACCACAACTGTCTCTTGCACGGGAATTTAGCATGCAAGATTTACAGCTCTTAGCACAATTTTTGCCTTTGTTATCGCAAAGAGCCTTGTTTCTCATGTTTTATTAGACTATCAACCTCTGTTCAATTGTGTCAGACTGCCCCCTACTGCTTTGATCTCATAATCTCATCCTGGCTGCTGCTGTTTTGAGTTGGTTTCTGGAATGTGTGTGTTTTGCAAGGGTCTATAAACCTGCCCACTCCCACACCCCAAAGAACACAGAACATTGGCACAGTGGAGAAGGGGAGTACAATATATACATACATATTTGTTTGTTTTAAAACACACCATCTGACAGGCTTACGCTTGAAAGAGAAATTAAGTTTCTAGAATCAGGGCACGTCAGCTTCTTTTCTTTCTAATTTCTGGAGGGCGGCACACATCTTCAAGAGATATCCTCTCTTTTCATGATATGACAAAGGGACATTTTTTTTAAGGGAAGCTGATGAAATTTTAACTAATCCAACCAGCCAGAGGAAAGCAGTATTACAAAAGGGGCCTCAAAGGAAAGTGGAATTTCTTTTCCGCTTCAAAGCTGTGGATGGCAGTGCTGTGAAAAGGTGGCCTGCGGGCGAGGGTCAGAGCACCCCACACTCGCCCAGCCACACTCAAGAGGGTATACCAAGCATACCAAGCCCAGCCCCTCTGCTATCCCTCCTTTTCCTATGTGCCACTTGGAATGTGGCAGGGCCAGCCCTCAGTCAGGAGGAAAAGTGGCAGAGGATAAGGAAAAGAGAGCAGGGATACATTAGTAAGGAAAAATGAGAGTAGCCAGATGTGGTGGTTCATACCACAGAAGCACAGTTGAGACGATCAGGTTAAGAGTCATCCGTGGCAAAGCCTCTTGAGCAGCGCAGGCTGGGAACAACAGAAGGGATGCAGGTTGGGGAGTAGACCAAAGAGGTCAGGAATCAGGGAGCTGCTCTGCAATGAGGCCAGGTGGAGCCAGCTGGTAATCCCAGCACTTTGGGAGGACAAGGTGGGAAGATATCTTGAAGCCAGGAGTTCGAGACCTGACTAGGCAACAAAGTGAGATCCCATCTCTAAAAAAAAAAAAGAAAAATAGCTGGAATGATGGTGCATACCTATAGTCCCAGCTACTTGGGAGGCTTAGGAAAGAGGTCACTTGAGCCCAGGAGTTCAAGGCTGTGGTCAGACATGATCAAGCACTGCATGCTCCAGCCTAGGTGATGGAGTAAGACCTGTCAGAAAGAAGGAAAGAAAGAAGGAAGGAAGGAAGGAAGGAAAAGGAAAGGAAAGGAAAGAAAGAAAGAAAGAAAGAAAGAAAGAAAGAAAGAAAGAAAGAAAGAAAGAAAGAAAGAAAGAAAAGAAAGAAAGAGAAAGAAAGAGAGGAAGCTTTCACCCTTGAGGGGCAAAGGGCAGAAACAGATAGGCAAAGTCAGTCAGTGCTGAAGCTCTGGAAAAAGGACTTCAGCCAGGGGTTCTGGAATTAGTCAAGGAAAACAGCCCTTGCAAAACCCAGGCAAGGATGGAATAGAAAGAACCTCAGGTCTCTTTGTCCTCACTTTCTGGTCTCCAGTACTTTCCACTGGCCAAGTCCTACTAGAAGTCTAGTCAGCCTCCTAGTCCTGAGCCAGCCAGATTAGCAGAAAGAGAGAGAATCAGGGGCACAAGCAAAAACTATCAGGCACACACTTTTTAAAAATACTCATTTAAAAAATCATAAAAAATGTAGATTACTCTCCTATTAAATTAAAAAACCAGCTGAAGTTTTTCTTAATTTATTTCTTTTTCACCATGACAAAGCACTTCTAGTTTTATAATAAGGAAATTGTTAACAATTTAATATGTCTATTTTGTATTTCATTGTTATTATTTTAATCAAGAGAGTATAATTTTCTTAGAGATAAAATATTTAATTTTATAAAGTGAGCAAAGTTTGGTTATTGGTTATTTGTGCAAAAATTTTTGATTTTTTAAAATAGCTGCACTAATTAATTAAAGTGAGTAGTTATGTGGGTATTCAGCAGACACAGCCATAATTTTTTAAATAAATAATGATTTGCTGAAAATTCTTCAAAACTGTATATGCAAGAACCATGTTTACCTAGTATAGTTAAAAATCTAATAATAATTATTTGTCTTGGATGAGTAGAATATAGTTGCCTTGAGATTTGTGAGGAAATTTTTAATTTTTAAACAGGTACATCTTAAAACAGAAAATCCCTTAAAATTCACGCATTAATTTTTTATTTTACTTTTAAAGTCAAAATATTGAAATAGATATATTTAAGAAATTATACAAATTTGTGATACAAATTATAACAATATAATTTGTAAGTTTTAAGGTAAATTGGTTTCCAAATGTTATAAAAATATGGTGTCAATTTAAATAATAGGGTTTAAATCTTATTAGAGCAAGAATATAGGAACGTTTCACACTTCTTATAAAACATAATTTTAAAAATTCAGTTGTGGAATTTTCTCTCATTTTGATTACCAAGAAGGTCCTATTGTGATATGAAGTAGATGATAGCATGAAGCAATTTTGTTACTCTCCAGTTATATGTCTAGGGCCAATTTAAAACATTAAGAAAAAACTGTCGTAAAACAAGAGTGATGATGTGAAACTATTGGCAGTACTATGTTAGCAATCCCTTTTTAGCATTTGTGAATAAAAGTCCAGGAAATTCTAGTTACACTTTCCATGTACATAAATGTGCAAACTCAAACATGATTTTAAAAATAATCTAATAAAAATTGTGTCCAAATTTTAGATGTTTCTTGAATAAATAGAAAAAAATCTTTTTGTGTTTATGGTAATAATTATGTTACTGTTTAAAGATTCCTTAGAGAGAAAAGACTACATAGTGTCCTGACACTATTATAAGGTCATAGTCATATTGTTTTTTTCCAACTTTTATTTATTTCTAAGTTTTATTTCTTGAGGACTTTCTTTTTCATCATAAATTTAAAAATTATGGTTGTATATATTTATGGGATACAAAGTGATGCTATGATTTATGAATACAATGTGGAAAATTAAATCAAGCTAAATAACATATTCATCACCTAAAATACTTTAATCAATTTTTATGGTGAGTACACTTGAGATTTACACTTAGTGATTTTGAAATGTATGATACACTATTACTAACTATATACAGTACACTGTGCAGTCGATCTTATAAAATCCTTATTTCCCCTAACTGAGGTTTTTGCCCTTTGACCAATAATCTCCTTATTCTCCCTATTCTCTAACCCCTGATAACCACCGTTCTACTCTCTGCTTGTATGAGCTTGACTGCTTAAATTCCATATATGAATGGAAACTTGCAGTATTTGTCTTTCTATACCTGGTTTACTGCACTTAACATAATGTTCTCCAACTCCATCCACGCTGTGGCAAATGACATTTTTTTTTTTTTTGGTAAGGCCAAAATAATATTCCATTGTATATATGCATATATCACATTTTATTTTATTAAGTAGTGCTACAATGAACACAGGAGTGCAAACATCCATTTGGCATACTGGTTTCAAATCTTTCAGGTAAATACTCAGAAGTGAGATTGCTAGATCATATGGTAATTCTATTTTAATTTTTTGAGACACCTCCAGTCTCTTTTTCATAATAATTGTATTAATTTACATTCCCACCAACAAAATATAAACATTCCCTTATTTTTTGTCTTTTTGTTAATCGCCGTTCTGATGGAGATGTTATGTCACTGTGATTTTAATTTTCATTTTTCTAATAATTAGTGATGTTGAGTATTTGTTCACATATCTGTTGCTCATTTGTATGTCTTTTTTTGAGAACTGTTTATTTGGCTTCCTTGTCCATTTTGAATTCCTTGAATATTTTGGATATTAACCTCTTATCAGACATATGATTTGCAAGTATTTTCTACAAATCTGTAGGTTGTCCTTTTTCTCTTATTTGCTTCATTTGCTGTGAAGAAAAGTATTATTTTGATGTAATCCTATTTGTCTATTTTTAATTTTGTTGCTTGCTCCTTTGGGGACAAATTTAAAAAAATATTGCCTAGACCAATGTCAAGGGCATTTTCCCTATGTTCTCTTCCAATAGTTTTATAGTCAAATCTTTTGTTTAAGTCTTTAATCCACTTTGAGCTGATTTTTGTATATAATGTGAGGTAAGGATCCAATTTTATTCTTCTGCATAAAGATATATAGTTTTCCCAACACCATTTATTGAAGAGATGGCCTATTTCTCATTGTGTCTTTTGGTACCTTTGTCAAAAATTCAATTGTTCACACATGTGTGGGTTTATTTCTGGGGTCCCTATTCTATTTACTGATGTGTCTGTTTTATGCCAGTAACATCCTGTTTTAACTACTAATGGTTTGTAGTATAGTTTGAAATCAGGAAGTGCGATGGTTCCAGCTTTGTTCTTTTGCTCATGATTGCCTTGGTTATTCTGTTGTGGTTTTTTTATGTGTGCACGTGGTTCCACATAAATTTTTGGATTTTTTTTTTATTTCTATGAAAATGACATTCAAATTTGATAGGGATTGCATTGAATACTTTCAGGCACTGCAAATGGGACTATTTTCTTCATTTCTTTCTCATAAAGTTTGTTGTTAGTATATAGAAATGCCACTGATGCTTGTGCATTGATTTTGCATACTGCATCATTGTGTCTTCTATATTATTTGCATTAGTTTTAACAGTTTGGGGTGAAAATTTTAGGGTGTTTTTATATATAAGATCCTATAGCTGGGAGTGGGGGCTCATATCTGTAATCCCAGCACTTTGGCAGATAGAGGCTACAGGATTGCCTGAGTCTAGGGGTTTGAGATCAGCCTGGGCAACTTGGCAAGATCTCGTCTCTACAATAAATCAAAAAATTAGCCAGGTGTGGTGGCATGCACCTATGGTTCCAGTTACTTGGAAAGTTGAGGCAGAAAGATTACCTGACTAGGAATGGTGAGATTGGTCATTCTTATCTTTTTCTTGATATTAGAGGAAAAGATTTCAATTTTTCATCACTGAATATAAAGTTAGAGTTGAGCTTGTCATAAATGGTCTTTGTTATATTTAGGTATATTTCTTAAATGCTTAATTTGTTGAGAGTTTTTATTTTATCATGAAAGAATGTTTGAATGTTGCCAAATGCCTTTTCTGTACCTAATGATATGTTCATGTAGTTTTTATTCTTCATGTTGTGAATGTGAAATATCACATTTACTGATTTGTCCATGTTGTTGAACCATCCCTGCATCCAAGGGATAAGTCTCACTTGATCATGCACGATCCTTTTAACGTGTTGTTGAATTGGCTTTCCTAGTATTTTGTTGATGACTTTTTCATTTATGTCCATCAAGAATATTGGCCCGAATTTTTGTTTGTCTCGTTTTTCCCTATGATATCCTTGTCTCCATTTGGTCAAAAGGTTTGGAAGTATTCTCTCATGTTCAATGCTATAGAAGGGTTTGTGAGAAATGATGCTATGGTTTGATTGTAGTTTGCCCTCCCCCCAGACTCATACTAAAATTTAATCCCCAATGTGGCATTTTTGAAAGGTGGAGCCTAGTAGAAACTGTATGGGTCATGGAGCTAGGTCCTTCATAAATAGATTAAGATTATGGTTCTCCCACAGGGATGAGTAAGTTCATGTTTTTACAGAAGTAGATCTCATTTCAGTAGTTTGTTAGAAAGAATCTGGCTTCCCAGTTTCTCTACTTGCTTCTTCTCTTATGATGTTATCTCTTTACACATGCCTGCTCCTCTTCTGATTCTTACCAGTTGAAGTAGTATGAAGTCCTTTCCAGGTGTAGCATCCTAATCTTCCTTCCTTCTACCATAAATATGAGCCAAATGCATGTCTTTTCTTTATAATTATCCAGCTTCAGTTATTCTAACAACACTAAATGAACTAAGGTAGATTGTCATTAGTTTTTCTTTAAATGTTTGGTAGCATTCATCAGACTCTTGACCTTTCTTGTATGACAGTCTTTTTATTACTGATTCCATCTTATTAGTTATTGATTGGTTCAAATTTTCTATTTCTTTGTGATTCAGGCTTGATAGGTCACATATATCTTGGAATTTATCCATTTATTCCAGGTTATCTAATTTCATCTCACTCCATTCTTTTCTCTCCTAAAAGCTGTTTACTTCTTGGCATTAAACATCCCCGCAGACTTCAAAGAAACTGATTTTTAAAATATAGAAAAAATTTTTTGAGATTATATTTATCATAACTTAATGTTACATTTGTCTTAAAAACATGTATATGTTAACTAGCAACAATACTGAAGCATGATATTAATACTAGCATTCTCTTGAATCTTGTTAAAATTGTGTTTTAGATTTATCCAAGATACACTACTTAACAGGTATTGAAAAACAAATTCTTAAATGTCTTTTGGAAAGTATGAAATACAATAGTGTATCTAATTTTCTTATTTTTCAGTAGTTAAAGGTAGCAAAAACTTTCCTTGATCAAAATGAAAGGTGAATGCAAAAGTTAAATACATTAGTTATACAGAGGTGGAACGAAAAGCATTTTGAATTTATAATTTATAATTTGTTTTGTATGAAGAGCTATTTAAAAATATGTTTAAAAAGTTAATTTTCCAGAGAAAACTTTTTTTCTGTGAAATTCTTAAGGTTATGAAGAGAGCTGAAAAATTCTTACTCCACATTTAAAATTACTGGGTTGGACATAAGCTCTGTTTTCCTATAGTTATTTATATGTTTGTAAAGCAGCTAAAAACATTTTTTTTTCTTTTTTTTTTTGTCTGAGTCTCACTCTGTTACCCAGACTGGAGTGCAGTGGCTGCTCCCGGCCACCGCAGCCTCGACCTGCTGGGCTCCAGCAATCCTTCCGCTTCAGCCTTCCAAGTAGCTGGAACTACAGGCAAACGCTACCATGCCTGGCTAATTTTTGATTATTGTAGAGATGAGGTCTCACCAAGTTGCCCAGGCGGGTCTCGAACCCGCGGGCTCAGGCAATTCACTCACCTCGGCCTCCCAAAGCTTGGGATTACAGGCTGAGCCACTGAGCCCGGCCTAAAAACATTTTTAAAAATAACTAATTTTTCATTTGCTTGGCAACTGATTTTTTAAAAATTAACTACAATTTTTGCTTATTTAAGCATTTAATTAAACTTGTTAGTTGTGTCGGGATACATGTCAACCCAGCAATAAAGGAATTGTTTAATGTATCAGTAAATATAATTAAAACAAACTAGTTAATTTAGATACTTCAATTTTATTGTAATAAAACAAGAAATAACAGTTTTTTTGTAATTTAGGCAAATAACTAAGGACTCGATGAAGCATATTTAATAGCTTTATGATTGATTTTAGTTATTTCTGAGCGTTCCAATATTTAAGGAACTAAGAGCTGTCTGTCAATATTAAGTTAATGTAGAATACTTGTACTTTAAATGTGAGTATAACATAATTTACAGTTATACTCCATATATTATTTGTCATGTGTAAATTAACTTATCAAGTATTTCATACATTTCTACTCTTTTCAAAAAGAAATTATAACATGATAAGAAAGGTGGTGTGATTATAATATACTTATGACAGAATTTAGTCTTCTCTGATGCTTCACATTCTTCAAATTATGAGTGTACAATCATATAATAATAAGAAAATTAACTCATATTTTGTATTTCTTTGTGAGAAAAATCTTACAATGAATATCACCTCAACTATGGAAGTTTTTTAAACTCAACCTTCAAAGAAAATATAAATTGTTATGATTACGTAGTCTAAATGGGAGGGAAAGTGATATATATTACACATTTATTCAACATCAAAGAAATATCTTTATTATTATTTTGTTTCTATTACCTTATTTAAATTTCTCTTTTTATTTTCCATATGTATAATCCACTTGGGTCAGGAAAGATGATACAGTAAATGAATAGGAGATGTACACACATACACACACCCACACACAAAAGGGATTTCATTCTTGAATATGAAGAAAGAATTAAAATGTAAAACATCCTTATTGAAAAATAAAAAGTAACTTCTAATTAAGAGTTGTCTGCTGCCATTTGATCACTAAGTTCTATGTATCCCTACTCAAAAGTCAAAATACACCAAGAATGTAGAATTGTAATATAATTACTATTCCCCAGGTAAAGAGAATCCATGTCTCTACATTTTTAAATAGACATGTGGGAATTAGAAGAAATTTCTTCAGTTAATCTATTTAAAAATCTTATGGTCTATATAAAAGTATACATTTTTAATTGATGTTTTACTTTATATATTTATATTGTTCCCATAGTCTTTCATTCAATTTTTTAATAAAGACCGTGTGAAATGAAGGTAATGTCAGCCATCCATATTTGCAATATTTAACACGATTGTAAAATGTCCCAGTTTCCTTACAGACTTTAATTATTTGGCTAACCACATCATTAAAATGCATGCACAGAACAAAAGAGAAAGAAATTCAGTTTAGCAAGATTTTCCTTTTGTTGTAAAAATTGATCACAATTTCTTAAGAACAATTTAGATTTTATGTTAACAAAATAGAGTATATTTTGGGGATTTTTTAAAAAAGATCATAGGACTATAAATTGAACAAGACTCAGCTTTTGTGTGTAAAAAACTAAAACTTTGAATTAGTAGATATTTTATTGGATGCCTTGGGGAAAAAAAAATCTTTCTTTTTTTCTAAAAGGGAAGCTTCTCCAGTGATCCAAAGTTTGGGAAACCTGTCTGGTGGTCTCATATTAAGGAAAGGACATTAAGATTCCCATGGGGAACCAATTTTATCATGAGGAGAAAGGACAATCTCTGCTGGAGACACCAAGAGCATAAACTTAGTGTTATTTTAAGTAGTACTATTACACCGATATAAGGATTATATTGCTTATGGATTCTCTAATAACAGTCCATCAAACTACACAGACAATTTTGAATTTGTGTGGTGGAACTATTAGCAAATAACACCTGTAAAGAAATTAAATATTCTTTTGCGTTCCCCTCCTAGAGTGCAGAAGAATTGAGCTCTTGAGACTATTTAACAATTCTTAGACAAATAGAAAAAGGAAGAAAAATATACTTGCATTTATGTCATTAGGGTCAGTGATGTTTAAGTATTTACTTTGAAAAGTAAACAAGATAAACTATATTTGAATTCTAGGCTCACAAAACTCACTATAAGTATTAGAGTCTATTATATCAAATATTCTGTCATATCTAACTGATTTAATTCAGCAAATATTTATTGAAGATGCATTATGTATTGGGCATTTTAATAATGCTACAAAATTTATAACAGATTCATTCTGTCAGTCATTTTTCACAGGGAAATCCTTGCTAATATGTTCAAGGTTAAGCTAATTCCTTCTAGCAAAAAGTTCTATACTAAAGCAAAGTTTCTGTAGGCAAAAAATATGAACAGACACTTCTCAAAAGAAGATATACAAGTGGCCAACAGATACATGAAGAAATGTTCAACTTCACTAGTCATCAAGGAGATGCAAATTAAAACTACACTGAGATACGGAATGGCCATTATCAATAACTCAAAAAATAACAGATGCTGGAGAGGATGTGGTGAAAAGGGAAGGCTTCTACACTGTTGGTGGGAGTGTAAACTAGTACAGCGTCTGTGGAATACAGTGTGGTGATTCCTAAAAGCTTTAAAAATCGACCTTCCATATGACCCCGCGATCCCCCTACTGAGAATATACCCTGAAGAACACAAATAATTCTATAAAAAAGATACCGGCACATGTATGTTTATCGCAGCATTGTTCACAATAGCAAGATCATGGAACCAACCATGCTGCCCATCAAAAGAGGACTGGATTTTTAAAA
>CAUYQG010170807.1:0-33280 GCA_963574415.1 Tarsius wallacei | reverse complement strand
ACCACGCCCGGCTAGTTTTTGATTCATTGTAGAGATGAGGTCTCGCTTGCCCAGGCGGGTCTCGAACCCGCGGGCTCAGGCAATCCACTCACCTCAGCCTCCCAAAGGCGCGGGATTACAGGCTGAGCCACCGAGCCCGGCTGAGGTTATCAGTTTTTAAGAGCACAGTATAGAAATAGAAATACATATATACTTAACTATGCCCTGGATCTCAATGTAAAAATGCATTTTGTACTGTCATAGTCCAAAAATGTTTGAAACACTGCTATAGACAAGCCTTTGACCACCTCATCAAACGCCCTCTGTGATATTGGTCCCATGGTCCAGGTCTCCTTTCCTCCACGCTGGCTCAAGCTCTGAACACACTTCCAGCTGTCTTCTTCTTTGGCTATTTTTTTAAAACCTTGGCCTTTTACACTGATCACAAGTTCCTTCTCATACATCCACAGGATCACCTTCTCCTTCAACGGACCAAAGTTCTGAGCAGAAACACCTTTTGCTATGCCGGCCTTATCCTGCCTCCTAAGGTCTGGGATCTGCTCGCAGCACCTCCAACTATCTCACCAAGAATAACAAGCCTCAGAGGAGTAGGAGTCCATTTTCTCCCCCAAAAGAAAAAACATCACCAAAGTCACCCTTGAAATACCTTAGGTCTTCTTACAGAATTAGACTCACTTTCCTGATATAATTCGTTCTCTAGTGTGACACATCCAGCGCCTGACACCAAGGCCAGATGAACATGGCTCATCCCTCGTGTTCGGTTGGAGTGTTTCCCATCCTCGAGAACAGACACAACTCCCCCTCCATCCTGCTCTCCTCTTCCTCTCACAGGCACAGGGAAGGAAGGAAAGTCCAAGGTGACTCTGCTAGCTGGGCGGTATCCTTTCCTCTCTCTTGAGGAGGGCACAAGCTATCCAGCAAGACTCCTCCCCCATCCTGCCCTCCCTTGTCCAAGTGCCCACAATGCTCACCCAGACAATTAATTCACTGTCTTCCTCAACAGAAAAACTGCAGTTTTCTGTATCTCTATGGAGACTATTCAGTTTACTCTTCTCAGTCAAACTGACTCTCCTACTTTTTAACCTTACAAGAGATACTGAAGCCTAAAGGAAGCTTTAATCTGTAGGATATGGGATATTAATTCAGAAAGATGAGTAGGAGAGACAGAGGTCTGAAGAGTTTCTTACACAAATTAAACAGTGTCCTCTAACATGTGTTAAGGCCAGCTTTGAGAGAGGAACATGAAAGCTCCTTTAGAGGGCCTCCTTTAGACACTGAGGAAGCAGAGTGAGCAATTTGAAAACTGCAGAACAGCTGTGCTTGTCTCTGACGCACCAGAGACACTCTCACAGGGAAAGCAGGAGAAGGACCCATCAAACCTTAGGTACATCCCAAACCTGCCTAGAAGCTGTGCTACTTTCTTCGGGCACCCAGCCCCTTTCCCGTTTCCCAGTGGGGGATGTAGGAATCCTTTACTACCTGCCAGTTATCGGGTTATAGGAAGGGCGCTCTATCCCTGCCAGTCACTACTTCCTTCTCTCTTTATCAATCTAACACTAGACTTCTGATAGCTCCCCCAAGGCTTCCCTTGGTAATAAAATCTATCGCCAAGGGCAGCGGCTCACGCCTGTAATCCCAGCAATTTGGGAGGCAGAGGTGAGAGGATTGCCTGAACTCAGGGTTGCAGACCAGCCTGGGCAACTTGGTGAGACCTTGTATCTACAATAAATCAAAAAATTAGCAGGGTGTGGTGGCACGCGCCTGTAGTTCTAGCTACTTGGAAAACTGAGGCAGAAGGATCACCTGATCCTAGCAGGTTGAGGCTGTGGTAGCCGTGAGTGTGCCACTACAATCCAGCCTGGGCGACAGAGACTCAACTCAAAAAACAAAAACAAAAAAAACTAAATCTGTCCAATGAAAATTTCAGAAAATGAAGAAAAAGATAGGCCAAACGCTTGCATCTGTACTCCAGGATCTACTCAAAAGACCTAAGTACCAGCAAAGACCCAGCTTCTCTGGAGTTTGCAATAAAGTTTCAGCCCCTTGACCACTGCCATTCTTAGTCACTTCCAAGTATACAGGTTTAGTAAAAAGATCTATCATTCTTTCCACCCGAGTGAAAGGAATAGAAATGGAAATCTAACAGCATAAATAAGAATGACTGAGCAACTGATTCTGAGGCATCCAGCCCAGACAGGTAGAACTCGTACAAGATCACACCATAAAGATTCTATCTCTAGAGGGAGGTAATGTGACTAAAGCAGTTGCAGTGGTAGGGGAGAAAAAAAGAAGCATCCTCAAAACAAATTATTCTATTAGTGAGACTTCCTCCGGTTTCCATGGTTTAAAACTGAGATAGAAAGTATGATATTTAAGTATAATATTCAATATTCTTATTACAAGAAGGGTATAAAAATAAATAAGTACATAAATTATTCTCTGGATCCCCACAGCCCAGCCCCCAGACAGCAGTTCCTTAAGCCATTCGTTCAAATTTTCTAGCATGGCAGGAATACACTTTTGCAGTTTCACCCATACAATTTAAGGAAAAGATAAACAAGGGTAAAAATTCTCTACCTCATATAAAGCACACTTAACAGGAAACTGGAATTCTCTAACTACCTAAATTGGCTACACAAAGATGAAGCTGCTTCCAGTCTATACCATGTGCTCACACAGCAGTATAGGAGCAGGCCGTGTGCAGTGGATTACGCCTATAATTCCAGCACTTTGGGAAGCTGAGGTTAGAGGACTGCCTGAGCTCATGGGTCCGAGACCAGCCTGGGCAACTTGGTGAGACCTCATCTCTACAATAAATCAAAAAAAGTAGCCAGGCATGGTGGCGCGTGCCTGTAGTTCCAGCTACTTGGAAGGCTGAGGTGGAAGGATCATCTGAGCCCAGCAGGTCGAGGCTGCAGGGGTAGTAAGCGTACCACTGCACTGCCCGGATGACAGAGATGCCAACTAAAAAAATAATAATAATAAAAATAAAAACACTATGAGCCAAGGTTCGTTTTCCGCAACTCCATTATGACCAAGTAAACATTTGACTAAAATAACATTTTTTCCTACTTCACATATCAATTCCTAACATCCACACAAACTCGAATTGTCCCCAAATTGGTATCTGGATTAATTTAAACATTGCCAAAGATCACTCTTTTAGATAAATTTCATATAAAAATGTGCACCACATTAACACTCAAATGTGCACAACTAAGAAAATACAGACCAGCAACAGTGACTCTTGCGTGAACGTAGACAACTCTGTGCTTCACAGGGGTTTTCCTGTCGTCTTGAGGCTGCAGGAGAATGTTGGCGTTAGGAACCTCATTTCATGGCTGGATAAACTGAGGCACTTAGTTTAGTAAACTTTCTCGGGGTAACGATGGTAGAGCTGGAAGTGAAAACCAATTTCTCCCTCCGACTCAGCGCCCTATTCCTTTTCCACTAGAGCTTTCAGCGCTTGGTGGCTAAGAATGGGACCCACCTGAGAACCGCAAGGGTAAATAAAAGCCATTCGTTTCAGGAGGCTGCAGGGAAATGCGCCCGGTTGTGCGTGGGTCTCTAGCAAGACAGCACCCGCCTACTTTAGGCTGAGAACCGCCCGGGAGGCGCCGCCAGGTAGACAGAGCGGCCCGGACCGCACAGCCAGGAACCGTGAGTGGCGAGTGGCGAGTGGCGAGTGGCGAATGGCGGGGGGGCGCGACAGCAACCCGGCTGCGAGGAGCTAGGCGCTGCGCCCGCCGCACACATCTGTCGGAGCTGCAGCGCAGCCCGGACGCCCCACAGCCTACAGAAGCCCCCCAGCTCGCCTCCGGGTGTTCCCCTGCCCTCGCCTGCAAACGCCCCGCCGCCCCCTCCGGCACCAGGCGCAAGTGCCCTCGGCCGCGCTGGATCTGGGCTGGAGCCGCGGTGCCCCTGCCTGCGGACTGCTCTGCTGCGCTGGGAACCGCGGGGAAGCCCGCCCTCCCTCTGAGCCCACCCCCCAACGAGCCCACCCCCCAACGAGCCCACCCCATCCCCCGAGCTCACCCCCCCACCCCAAACCGCATCACCTGTGCTAATCCCGGGGCCACTCGCGCCGGAAGATCAGCTGGCCCGGCACCGCCCGAGATGCTGGCGGCAGGCAGGGGAGTCACGGGCTGCGGGCCGCCTGGAGGTGCCGTCGCGCCTGTCGGGACTGCGGCTCCGGTGATCGCAAAGCGACTTTTTAAAGAGGCTGTGGCCGCTGGCGCTCGGGCTCCGACTCCCGGCAGCCCAGACCCCAGGCCAAAGTGGGCGGAGCCCCGAAGCCGGCAGGGGGCAGCGGAACGCCGGAACAACCCTGTGGGCAGCAGAGGCATCGTGGAGCATCTCGCCACGCCAAGGGCAGGGCTGCGGTTCCCCGGCTTTCCAGAGCAAGGAACACAAAACTTGCGAATGGAGAGAACTGTACGAGTCGGTCTCTGCAGCAGTCAGTACCTGGGCTCGTTAGGTCATGAACTTACATTCTGCCTTAAATGCCCGAGCACTGTGCAAATAAACGGCTGGGTTTGGTCATCAGAAGAGCGACGAAGCGGAGACTGCTGGGTTTTCTTGTCACATCTGACATGGCCTAAGTGGAGTCCCGCCCCAGGCTTGTTTGGGGCTGCAGGTGCCTGCCACACTGGGTAGGAGACGCGTGTGGAAGAGGCGGTGTTTTCTAGAGCAGCCTCCTCTGGAATTCATGAAAAACACTGACGGGGGTGCATTAGCACTCCACTTACAACTGGAACCTCTCTGCTGTTGGGTGAGAGTAGGATTTGAATTTTTACTGCTGCCTGAGAATTCCAAGTTGCCCAGTGCATAAAAAAACCTTGCCGTTAAATAGTAGATCTTCTGACCTGTTATATATAGCCTCAAAAACTTCCAAGTGTTATGGATCATCCAGATATAACTGTTTGAAATAAAACAGAATTATGAAGAGGTATATTTATGCTCTTAAATTTCACAAAGAGCAATCCCAAGTCCTTTTTTTGGAAAGAGGTAACTTCTAAATAATTTGTAAACACCACCATTAATAACAGGACAGGTATTTGTAAGAAATATCTGTTAATAAAGCTAACATATTTGACCTATTATATACATGCACACAAACACACATATCTGCTGCAGATTTAGACCAGAAAACACACACACAAACCTTCACACATCCTCTCCATATTTATTTTCAAAGGGAGAGTAACAGAAGTCAAGTCAGAACCTGAATTCAGTCAGTCTATTTATTAGGGTTGTGTGACTTTAGCTAACAGAACCTCAGTGAGGTTCAATTTCTTCGTCTATAAAATGGGAGTAATAATTCATAGGCACCTCTGAAGACCTGGGTCTTGGCAAAAGGACCTTGGACTGACTTGGGAAAGACAAAATGTACACCACCCAGCAGGGATAGAAACCCACCCTGCCGTCAAGCAGGGTGAAGATCCTGCAGGCCCCCAGGTGCATGTGCCCCCTTTTTGTCCCCAAGACTCTCAGGACATACCAGGGCATCAGTGCTCTTTGACCACAACATGTCTCATCACAGTTACTTCACAATGTGCATAGTGCCTGACAACTTTGGTGTGCCCTACAGCTGTTGTATGCACTCCTGTAGCTATTTCAAAACTCTCCTGAACAGGATGGTTGCATGTAGCCATCTGCAAGTCCGCCCTGAAAGTACAGGTTTCACAGTGTCATCTCAAGACCGGCATCAACACTATCTTCCACAGACACTCTTCCATGCTTGGCTCTGGTGGCTGATAGTTGCTTTATTCTTTCTTGATAAATGCACCATTGTTGTCTTAGATATGCATAATTCTCCAGGAGTAACCTAGGCCAAGTGCACTCACATAAATCCACTGTACTCTAGGTCCCACTATATTCCTTCAAATGTATCACCAAATCTGCAAGATTGTCTTGAGATTGTACAGAACATGTAAGTGAACACAAGGACAAAGCCTGAGATATGAAAGGAATTTGGTAAATATTAGTTGGATGCTGAAACTTTTAAACTCATCAAAACTCAGTAACCTTAGGAGGTAGAATACATCAACTATCTTTTTCCTGAAAATATTAATGTAGCTTATTTTTTTAAATATTCATTTCATTATTCACATTTAAGTATTTAATTATCCTTAACTCTGTTTTTACCGATACTGTATTCCTTTTCCAGGATACTTTCTCAAAATTCTATATTTACTATATGAAGTTTTTATGCATTTTAAATGTGACATATAAAGGCTGAATTGCACTTTTTATATTTTTGTTCATTCAAGAAAATAGTTCAAAGAAATAAAAGTATCCACACATAAAATGAGAAAAAAATCAAAAATTATTTTAAATGAACAAATATTCCTTGTGAACTTCCATTTTCCAAAATTCTTAAATTTAAATTACTTGAAAAATTGAGACCAAAAGTTGCTTCTTTCTAAAAATAATAGAATAACTAAAGCAATATATATGTCTAATTACAGCGCTTTGGGAGGCTGAGGCAAAAGGATTGCCTGAGCCCAGGGGTTCAAGACTAGCCTGGGCAACTTGGTGAGACCTTGTCTCTACAATAAATCAAACAAATTAGCCAGGCGTGGTAGCACGCCTGTCGTTCCAGCTGCTTGGAAGGCTGAGACGGAAGGATCGCCTGAGCCCAGCAGGTCGAGGCTGTGGTAGCCATGAGCGTGTTGCTGCACTCTAGCCTGGGTGACAGAATGAGACTCCAACTCAAAAAGAAAAAATATGTATGTATATGTACACACACACACACACATATATATAAATTAGTTAAAATGTATGTTATCAATCATCAGTTTATATGTCCATGGCTTTTAGATTCATTTGTTGAATATTCTTCCAGATACTTTTCCATCCATACTTGCATATACTTTGGGTTTTTTTAATCAACAAAAAAGAGGCCGGGCACAATGGCTCACACCAATAATCCTAGCACTTTGGAAGGCCAAGGTGAGAGGATTGCCTGAGCTCATGGGTTCGTGACCAGCCTGGGCAACTTGGTGAGACCTCATCTCTACAGTAAATCAAAAACTTAGCCGGGTAAGATGGCGTGTGCCTGTAGTTACAGCTATTTGGAAGGCTAAGGCAGAAGGATCATCTGAGACCAGCAGGTCAAGGCTATCGTGGCCGTGAGCATGGCATTGCACTCCAGCCTAGGTGACAGAGTGAGGCTCCAACTAAAAAAAAAAAAGAAAAAATGAATAACCAGAAAAACTTTATTTTAAAAGATCAATGAGGAAGGAATAACCTTCCATATATTAAAAAATAACTGCAGAATTTCAATAATTCAGTACCATAGGAATAGATAGATTAATGGAATTAAATAGCAAGTCCAGAAATAGACCCCAATAAGCAGCATCTTAAGTCAGTGGAATAACATGGACATTTCAATAACTGAATAGCATCTGGAAAAAATAAAGTTAAATCTGTATCCCTACTTTTCTCTAGGATAAATTCCAAATGGGCCAAAGATTTGAATGTAAAATATGAATACACACAAATTCATTACAAGAAAATATGGGTGAATTCCCTTCTTACTTTGGAATAGATAGGAAGGAACAGAAAGGCTTAACTGTAACTCAAAATCTAGAAGCCATACAATATTAATAAGTCTAACTAATTAAAAATTAGAAGCCACTACCTGGTTTAAAAGAATAATAACAGCCGGACTCGGTGGTTCAGCCTGTAATCCCGTGCTTTGGGAGGCTGAGGTGAGTGGATTGCCTAAGCCCACGGGTTCGAGACCCGCCTGGGCAGCTTGGCAAGACCTCATCTCTACAATAAATCAAGAATTAGCTGGGCGTGGTAATGTGCGCCTGTGGTTCCAGTTACTTGGAAGGCTGAGGCAGAAGGATCGCTGGAGCCCAGCAGGTAGAGGCTGCGGTGGCCGGGAGCTGTGCCACTGCACTCCAGTCTGGGCAACAGAGTGAGACTCCAACTCAAAAAAAAAGAATAATAACAGAATAAGGAAAGCTGAAATGAAAGTTACGAACTGGAAATATCTGACATTCATATCACAGATAAAAGGCTAGCCTCCTTAATATATAAGAAACTTCTAGAAATTAAAAGAAAAAGAACAGTCACTCGAGAAAAATAGAAGGCATTAACATACACCACAGAAAAAGAAGTCTAAATGAGACACATTATAACTGCCTTCATTCATAAAAGATAGATACATTAAAACCAACCAATCTCATCCCATAAACATTGGTGTTCTATTTTCCCATTACTCTCTGACTTTGGAAAATTCATCTACAACCTCCTTGGGTTGGCTGTATTCACCATTATTTTTTGGAAAAGTGGGAAATGGATCCTTCTGTAGTTCATAAGCCTGATGATTGGGTTTTTATATACATGTGTGAGATGTGCCACCCATAAACTTTAAGAAAAAGTAGAAAATTTATGAAGCTATATCTTTTTTAAAAATTAGCTCCCAAAAGCCTTGTTACCAAGGCAAATAAACCTTGACTAGATAATAGAGTATCATTGTATATCAACACATAAAATTTATGCTTACTGTTTTGAAACATGAAGAACTAATACATCAATGGGATTAAAAGCCCTATCCTGTTCCAGTGAACAAATATGTTTTAACAAAGTTGATAGATGAACTATTCATAAGTAGTTTTCATTGATCTTATAGCTAAATTCAATTTTAGAATTTAGAAATATTCCTTAGTATAAACATCCCCTGCTCCACCACTACCCTCTGCTAAATATATTTCATTTCTAAAAGATTCAAATTTTTGCAGTGACATAAATCAACTACTTGACTGATCATATGGACAAAGAACTATACTAAAATAACTTAATAGAGAAAACAAGTAGAATTTTATGACAATATTTTTAATGTCCAACATATTATCTCCCTTATAAATATATTATCTCCCAATCAAATTAATCCCCTAATGTCATTACAACTGTTGTTTACTCAATAATATTACTATGATCAGCCCACCCCAGACACATGTAGGATTTTCACCACTAACCAAAATCCCTGTTTTAGACACAGTATATGAAAAGTTAGATGGATCAAGAATGACAGGTAGGGCGCGGTGGCTCACCCCTATAATCCCAGCACTTTGGGAGGTGGAGACAAGAGGACTGACTGAGCCCAGGGGGTTGAGAACAGCCTGGGCAATGTGGTGAGACCTCATCTCTGCAATAAATCAAAAAATTAGCCAGGCATGGTGGTGCTTGCCTGTAGTTCCAGCTACTTGGAAGGCTGAAGTGGAAGGGTCACCTGAGCCCAGCAGGTAGAGGCTGGGGTGGCTGTGAGCATGCCACTACACTCCAGCCTGGGCGACAAAGTGAGACTCTAACTGAAACAAATAAAAATAAAAATAAAAAAGAATGACAGTTATTGGCTGGGCGCGGTAGCTCACGCCTATAATCTCCGCACTTTGGAAGACTGAGGCGAGAGGATTGCCTGACTCAGGGATTCGAGACCAGCCTGAGCAACTTGGCGAGACCTCATTTCTATAATAAATCAGAAAACTAGTCGGGCATGGTGACGCGCACCTGTGGTTCCAGCTATTTGGAAGGCTGAGGTGGAAGGATCACCTGAGCCCAGCAGGTTGAGGCTGTAGTGGCCGTGAGTTTGCCACTGCAGTCCAGTCTGGGCAACAGAGTGAGGCTCTGACTCAAAAAAAAAGAATGACAGTTATATTTATATAGAAAATGCACAGTTTCTATTCAGATCTCCCACTTAATCTTGGGTCTGCATTCTGTGCATTTTAGTTAAAACATTTTTGACCAGGCACAGTGGCTCAAGCCTGTAATCCCAGCACTTTGGGAGGCAAGGCGAGAGGATTGCCTGAGTTCAGGGGTTCGAGACCAGCCTGGGCAATTTGATGATCCTTGCCTCTACAATAAATAAAAAATAAGCCAGGCATGGTAGTGCATGCCTGCAGTTCCAGCTACTTAGTTTTGAAAATTTACCCTTGTCATCCCTTTTCAAAATATCTTTGTTATACTTTGCAATTTAATAAGAACTTTTTTTTTTTTGAGTTGGAGTCCAACTCTGTCGACCAGACTGGAGTGCAGTGGCTGCTCCCGGCCACCGCAGCCTCGGCCTGCTGGGCTCCGGCAATCCTTCCGCCTCAGCCTTCCAAGTAGCTGGAACTACAGGCACGCGCTACCACGCCCGGCTGATTTTTTGATTTATTGTAGAGATGAGGTCTCGCTTGCCCAGGCGGGTCTCGAAGCCGCGGGCTCAGGCAATCCACTCACCTCAGCCTCACAAAGGCGCGGGATTACAGGCTGAGCCACCGAGCCCGGCCCTATTTACAGTTTAAATAAAATCTGCTGGCTGCTTTGCAGAGAAGCGGTTTGAAAGGGGACAAACCCATAAGTAGAAAGACAATGATAGCATTGACCAAGGTGATAATCCCAGGGGCAAAAAGAATTTTTGGATGGATATATATATATAATATATTTATATATTCATTCATATATATTCATATATATATGAATTTAGGTTCTCCTTTAATTCCCTGAACAAAATGAATAAATTTGATAGAGTAGATAGGGCTAAGGAAAGACAGGAATAAATCATGTAGATGAGCACTGTCCAATAAAACTTTCTGCAATGATGGAATGTTCTATATCTGAGCTATCTAATATGGTAGTAACTAGTCACATGTAGCTATTGAGCACTTGAAATATGATCAGTGCAACGAAGAAACTGAATTTTAATTTGTATTAAATTTTAGTTAATTTGAATTTAAATAACCACATGCAACCTATTAGACAACTCTAAAAACTTGGCTTGAGCAAATAGATGGGTAATAGTGTCATATGCTGAAATAGGCAAAATTAAGGAAAAGCAGACTTGGAATGAAAATCAAGAGTTCTGTTTGAATCATGTTAAGCTTGAGATGCCTAATGCATATTCATGTGGTGATATCAAGTAGTATGCAGAATAGTGAGTCTACACTTTCTAGGAATATCAGGGATATACTTACATATTTGAGAATTATCATGATATAGATCACATTTATACCACCCATGAAACACAGTAGTGTTACCTAGAGAGAGTAGGGATCAATAACTGAAACCTGTAGCATTCTAACATATAGTATTCAAATAAAATAGAATGCAGAAGAAAAGACTGAAAAAAAGTCAATCCCAAGAGATTAATATTGAAATGGAGCAAGTCAAACAAGGCCAGGGACATGACTTTTAAAAAAGGGTCATCTCTTCCATTATCAGGTTTAGAAAGCACCCTTGTCCTTGAAATGTCAAGCAAGACCAAAATGAGGCCCAGGGAAAAGAAAGCTTAGCTTGACATCTTTAAGACAGATGAAGAAGAAGCTGGATTTTGGTTGGGATTTGAGCCTGTAACTGAGTCTGAAAATAAAATGTGCAATGTTTATTTTATATAGATTATTCTGGAACCATGATGGAGAAGCATTCATGGCTCTAGAAGCAAGAAGCAAGCAGCTGGAAGACAACTGAAACCAGCATCATTTCCTTTTCAGAAACATTCACTATAAATTTCTATAATAATAAAAGTAATCCTTTTTAACAGAAACTTTGTATTCTTGTTTTAAGAACAAATCTTTTAAAGGTAAACACCACTTCTGAGTTTGTATTATACTATCATAAGAGCCAATTGTATACACCAAGAACTGTATCAGATATAAAAAAAAGATATGAAAACCTTTGGAAACAATTAAAAAGAGGTAAAATTAATTTTAAGCAATACAGAATAGATTCATTTTTCACAGATAGATTTTTCTTAGAATTTTATTAGACTTCTCATTCAAATAATTCAATGTACATGTAATCTGATGTTATTTCAAGATTCACAATTATGTGATTTTGTTTGAGCTTGATAGAAGAGAGAAATTTTTCACTGAGGATTTACGTATCTGCTTCTGTATGTGTCCAGAAAAAAATTTACATATATGTATTCAGATTAATGAACTACAAACATATTCCTGTATTTTGATAAAATATCATTTGCACATCCACTTAAGTTTTTAGGATTGTAATGAGTGTTCATATTATATTCAGGAACTGTTGCTCATTTTCGTTCCTCTACGAAGCAAATAACAGATCCAGATCATGTTTAGAGGAAAAATACATATTATTATCCTTTATTTGTCAAACCACTGATTTTGTTTTCTATGGAGAATGCTCAGTTATATCTCTCCCATGCTATATATAAGATATATTTACACACATGTTACATATGCACACATATATAATATATTTATAAAATAGCATTAATAACAAAAAATATATGGAGAGAGATAGAAGATTAGATAGATGAACGGATTTTTAATTTCTAACCATAAAAGCTAACCAGGCACCAAAAGTGAAAATGTGGGAGAATATTCTTATGGTCTCCACAGAAGTAAGCATGAAAAGATTATGCAATAAAACTTCAAAAGGCACAGCCAAAGGTCATGTTTAATTCTATAGCACAGGACATATTTTTCTATGACTCTTGTCTAATTAAATCATTTTATTCATCTGATTCAAATTAGAAGTCCTTTTCTATGCACAAAACAAGGTAAATGAAAAGCTTCTGATTGTGCTAGAACAACAGAACCAGTTGATCAGACAACACACTGGCAGATCAGAAGGAATCAATGCAAGAAGGCGGTGCTGCAACAGTCTTTTGCATAAATGCAAAAAACACAGATCAAAGCACAATCAAGAGACAGAAAAGCCATGTAGTCATTATACAGATATTTTTGGCAATTTTGAAAGAAGCAAAACTCCATAAAAGTGCTGCTGATTGAGACTCAAATTTAAAAATGTAAACTATAAGTAATTGCCGAGAACAAAGTTCACTTTATTGTGATAACAATGTTGATATAAAAATAGTGTACAAGCAGCCCAATAATCTGATATAGCATAAGACAAAACAAAATATTGCTAGAACTTGAAGACAAGGTAAAAAGGCAAACCTTTTATTTGTCCACATCTGGTTAAAGATATTTCCACTTCTCTCACTACAAAGAGCTGAAATTCTAGAATTAAAATTCCGTAAATATTATTTGGAATTGGGTAATTGTATATTTACATTTTAAAAACTGTATGATAAAGTAAAAATATTATCTTGATAAAGTATAATCTCATTATAGACAATACCCTGATAATGATTTTGATCAGACATCTTCAATTCTATATGAAAGAGGCCTATGAATAGATAAACACATTAGAAGTTCTCTTGTTGTACAAGAGCCAGATCATGGTGTAGCATTTAATAAAAAGAGTTAGTTTTAGTAGCAAATCTTAAACACATAGTACCTAGATACATAAAAATAATAAACAGATGAAATACCATAAACATGATATTTTGATTTAAAACATAAACAATAAATCACCAATTTAAAATTGTCAAAGATTAATTGAAATATTGACTAATATTTATTGCATAAATTGTTTCTAATGCATCATCTTTAATTTCCAGTTTCAGTTTATTTGAAGTAACAACAGAGCTTAAAGACCTTTGTAAAACAATGAGTGACGAACTTTTCAGATTTTTGCTATTTTTCTAGTCTTTTAAAATCACAACATAATTTTTGTCCATTTACATATATCAAGTTTGTGAAAGCATTCCATTTAGTTTTCATTGAATTACTGTCTTTTTACATACATATTTCATCTGCTTGCATTATGGTTAAACTTTTGCATTTGTAGTAACAAGTACTACTGACATAAACCTGCGAGAGTAAACCTTTGTTTCAGCTGGTAAGAGTACATATTCCCCAGCAAAGTGGAGCATATCCTATGAGCAATAAACTTTCAGCATGTCAATAGCACTAGACGTTATGTTTTATATGGAAAACACAATTCATCTGTTAAACTGATTAAGAAAAGGTTGATTGGGCGCTCTACTGCAGATGATTGATGGAGGGGTGGATGAATGGATGGATGGATGGATATATAAATGTACACATTCATATTGACAATAATCTAATTTAAAAAGTATGTAGAAAAGGAAATTATTATAGCTTAAAAATTGCCAATTTTTTTTAATTTAGAAAATAAAAATCTTTAAAATTAGAATTCAGTTGTTTACAATCCTTTTTTAAAATAGAGAGCAAAAATATATAGGATCTAAAGTTGTTTATAGATCATAAAATTATATGAAAGAAAATGTTTTTTAAAAAAGGAGAAATATGGTTTTATTTCTAAATAAGCAAATCCATATGTATTTCTCATCATATTGTTAATTTGTTCCTATCTGAAAAACAAATTTAATGATAAATTTTGTAGTAAAATTACTACTTTGAAATTTTAGGTTTCATGTACTTGTTTTTTTCTAAGCAAAATACATACACAGGCAAAGCACTCATCTGTGGTTGGCTTAGCCTCTTTGAGCTTAATCAGGGCAATGTTTACTTAATTTTCATGGAGATCATTTTATCTAAAGTGAAGAGAGTCCATAGAGTAAGTTTATCCATCTGTTTAAAACAACTACAAATTAGACAAGTTCAGTCCTAGCATCTCATCTGCAACTGGCAAACAAGAGAAAGCCAAGTAATATTAGACATCAAGACAATCAATCTAGTGATTTTTTTTTTTTATATTCAAGCTGCTACTTAGAAAACAAAGGACAAGATAGTAGGGGAAAGTGATAATTGTTTCCTTTTTATTTTATATTATTTTTTATATTGGAAAATATTGTTTATTTAGAAAGTAAATGAGACGGGAGGGGGAGAGATTCACCTCCCCAGGGTTGGAGAGGGGGCCAAAGCTGATAACTTGTTTATTAATAAGCATTATCAAGCCTGTCTCAAGTTCAAAGAAACACAAGTCTAGGTTTCTTTTTTACATTGCTTACTCAAGGGAGTGAGAGAAGTAAGAATAATACTCATATCTCTAAAGTGTCTAATTTATAACAGACTAAAGTTTTTGTTATCTCTGAGGTGATGGGCACTGGAGTAAAGAAAATATATTCTAAATTTATGTTTAATTCATTTCAATTTTGGCAGTGTAACTTAATTCAAATTGGACAAGACCAGCATAAAGAAAGTCAATTGGTTTATTTCTAATCCACACATTCTGGATAGCTCTCACTTTTTCATTCTGCCCCTCCAACCTCTTTCTGAGGAAAACCACAATAGAGTACTACAGACTGAAGCAAAGCCACTGTTCCTGCCTTAGCAGAACATGTATTAAAATGAAAGCAGCAACCAGAAGTGCAGGTCAGTCTGGTCGTTTGGAGCTCCAAGGCTCTGACCAAGTTCTATCAACAACCTGCCCCAAATCATCACATATCTAAAGGTGTACGTCACATTTTCCATGGACATGTAAGACTGTAGCCACAAATCTGGGAAGAAACTCTTCCTTTCCCGAAGGACTCATGGTGTTATGTTATAAAACAAGATAAATCTTGAAAAGCTAGAATGCATCTTAATACTAAGCACAAAGGCTTAGTCAACTCAAAGGCAAGAAAGATCTTTATAAACCTACCTGCTCTAGTCTTGGGCTGAACCCATTCTTGTCCACTGGGAACTAAAGAACTAGCTTCTCACCACTACCAAGAGGGTTATAGCCCCTGGGCTCACTTGGATCTGCTGCCTGTCTCTCATCTGAAGTCTGTTTCCTGCTGTGCCTTTTACACATTAATGTCTGTTAGACATTTAGGTTCCACCTCACTAGTTATTGTCATTGTGTTTTCAATTTTTATGTGAATGCTAAAGAAGACGTAACCATAAGAAGCTCTAAGTTAAAGACATTGAGAAACTTAAACTGCTGAAAAGAGTCACTTTTGTTTTTTACCCTATAAATTATAATAGCTGATAATTATCTACACTGGAACTATTTTCATCCATATGAAATATTCAGGTTCCTGAACAAGTGAAAAAAGGGATTATTCAATAAAGAAGGTAGAATCTGAGGATGTTTCCAATATTCAACAGTCAGTATCATGAAATAAAATATCCTAACATCCTATATAATGTGTGAGGGGGGTGTGTATAAATTTACATACTTACACAAAATGAGTTGATATGCTCAGTCCATGAAAAAGAACACTTAACAAAGAAATTTTAGGAAAATAATTATCAAACAACCTCTCAAGAAAAGACTTTTAGAAACTGCATAAGACTCCTTTTCTATAAAGGAAATTTTTTTTACCACAATATACAATCCATTTATTGAAATATGTAAGCCCTGAAGTATTTTGTCTAAGGTAATCTCTTCAACCTATTAAAATGGTTTTCTTCCTATGAAAAGAAAAAAAGCACATCTACTTTGAGAGCCTTTCCTGAGATCTTCTCATAACAATTACATTATCCAAATTTTTCTATGCCCTTATTTTATAGACTTGATATATCAAAGTTGTCAAAGCAGGGTTGACGTTTTGCACCACTCTTGTGTTCATTTTTCTTATAATGTTTAGGACCATTGGGTTGTGTGATATAACAGAAAAGGCACAGGCTATGGAAACACTCAGAACCTACTTTGTACTGTTGTTCCTTCCTTTGTGAACTGCAGGACTAGAGTCCTACTTTCTTAATCAGGGAAACAGTCTTAGTGATAAAGGTTTTATAAAAATTACATGAAATAATACATCTACCATAATGCTTGATGTGTTAAACATTCAAGTTTAACTTTTGCCATTATTGTGTGTTAATTCTACTCTTTCCACATAAAGTTTTATGAATTTTAAAATTTGCATTATATATTTCATTTTATCAACATAAAATTATCTTTTGGTCACTGATTTGATTGTCTTGATTTTTACTACGCTCAAAATTGGTGTTCCCACAATGGTTTCTTTTTTCTTTTTGCCCTTAATTTTATTGTTAATCTTTCTGTTTTTCTAATTGAATTATTTTCTAAGTATGATAAAAACAAGTTGAAATTTTTAGGCATATAATTTGATTTATATTTTTAGAATATGTTCTAGCTGTTGGTCAGCAAATCAATTGTCAATGAAGAACAATGCAAAGCTGGAAAACATTTGCAGAAGCAAAAAAGACAGTGACTTGGACTAGGATGGGAATGATGTTTTGCTTGGGCATGAGGAGGAGACCAGTAAAGGAGAGGGAAAAAAAAATCTCTCTAGAAATGACTTCAGTTTTCTTGAATCGCACATTTAGGAGGCTAGTGGTAACATTTATTAAATTGAGAAAGATTCAGGAAAAATATTTCTGGAGAAAATATAGAATCTTTTTTGAGAGAATCTTTTTTGAGAGAGGTTATGTCAAGCTTGAGAGTTTATTTGACTACTCAGTCAAATAAAGATTCAGATTCACAATAACAAATGTAAATCAAGAAACTTAGATGGCAAGGTAGATACCATGATCATGAAGGTGGTTTTCCCAGGGTGAGACTTATCCATTGCACAAATGTAAATCAGAGATGAAGATTTGAATGCGGCAGTCTAAATTATATATCCTATTATGTATATTGTTATATAAGTATTTTTCATTTATTATATCATATATATTTATCATACATAATTTTATATATATGTAAATGAGTAAGATCACTACAGAGATGGTCAGATGATTGCCGATAGACAGAGGGGGAGGCCCAGGACAGAGCATTCCAGTATTTGGAGGCTGAACAAAAGAGGAGATGTCAAAGGACACTCAGACAAAGCAGCCAGAAAAGCAGAATATTCAGCAGTGTGGTGTCACACAAGCCAAGAAAAGAAAGTGTTTCAAGAGGAAAGAGTAGTCAACTGTGTCAAGTGATACTGATAAGCAGGCTTAGATGAAGTCAACAGAATGACTACTGAATTTAGCTTAAAGAAATAAATATGATCTTAATTCTAGTAGATTTGGAGGAATGATGGTGAAAGAAGTTTATGTAATATGGATTAAGCAGAGCATAATAAAATGATCAGAATGAACTGAAAACATTAGAGAAAAATGAATAGACAGTTTCCAGGTGTTTTCTTTCTTAGATCATTTATACATCTTAGGTTATTTCTTTATGCTTTTTCCTCCATTTCTATTATCATCATATGCTTTTTGCCCTGTATACTATATACAGTTTAAGAAAGTTCGTCCTCCTCATCATTGATTAGATTTTTCACATTGTTTTGTTCTTTGCTTACATCAACACACACTTTAGTTCTACAACTAAAAATCAAATGCCGTGATATTACTTTTTAAACCTTAACCAGGTAACTTTTAACTTCAAGCAACAGTTCATAAAACACCTGGCTACATTGTTGTCTTAGCCTGTTCTCTCTTTGTTGCTTTAGCTCCTATATCATCATGGGCACATCTTCTTTCCAAATTATGCTTCCATTTTCTGCAATAAGTCTTTCTGGAGGTATATATTTGTTCTGAGCCTTTAGGATAATTTTCTCTTTCTTTCTACCTATGGTAATTTTCCTATAGGCCTTGTGGGACATTTAGCAAAACTTTATGTCTTACAAAATTCCATAGGTAAGGCAAGCCCTGGATCCTATTATTTTTCTATTTGGGGGTTAGTTGAAACCCCATCTTAAATCTACAATCTGTAGGCCAGTGTGCATGAATTATAACCTAACTTCTGATACTCACTAATAATTCTTATCAGTTTTCTATATGTTATTAATTCAATTTACCCTGACTTATCCTGGAATCACAGTATTCTGATTTTGAAAGTTGCATAGAGCTGTTTGTTATTCCAGCTCACACTTAAGCAGATGTTCACTTTGGCAGAAACAGTCTACTGTTAACTGCCCATTATGTGACTTTAAAGTTCCATGTTGGTCATTGTGACTATCAGTGTCTACCCATTCTTTTCCAATGGGAACTGTGTGCAGTCTTCTGAAATGAGATTCTTGTTGAAGAGAAATTTTGTATATCATTGACTGTCAAACAGCTCAGAAAGAGTCATAGCTGTAAATTTTTAAATTATACACACCTCAAATCACTGACATATTTTTCTATTCTGTGGGGCAAAGTTTCAATTTGTAAAAACAATTCCATAGTACATAACTTTGGATCCATGGTGACAAGAGAATGCTCATCAGCTTAACAGTGTGTATGTATTATGATATATTTACCAGAGACTGACCAAAAAAAAAAAAAAGGAAAATGGATAATGGTCATGAACAATACAAAATGCGCCAAATGGTTCTTTTAAATATTGAGAGAAGGAGGTTAAACATAATGCTGTACTTTACACTAATGAAAATGCCCAGTATATTCCTCTCCCAGAGCAAAACAACATGTTAATGACTCTGCTCAGTGTCATCTTTGTTAATGTGACATCCAAGAAAGCACCCCTCCTGGAGCCATAAAGTGTGTTCAAGGACGAAAATCAAAACTGCTATCCCCTGCGTTGTGCTGGTGGTTGTAACTGAAGCCCGTGTCAGAAAGACCATCATTACTGTAAGTGGCAGCTTAGTCATCTAGAATTAGGGCTGTAGCCTATTCTCATTGCTTTCTTTCCGGAGGAATAGCAAACCATGTGTATATATTTGCTGAAAATTGTTGCTACAGGGTTTCAGGACTTACAAAGGGGTAGACTTCTCTACTTAAGCCTGAAAACACCTAAATATTTAATTCTTACTTGTTCTTCAGATAGCATCTCAAGCGTCGTGCTCTCACAAAAGATTTTTTCTGCAGTGAGAGAAAGAAATGTCAGAATCGACACAGAGGTGGAGCAAATTAGGATAATAATGAGTTGTTTGTTATTCCGACTCACTTCAATAGATGTTCACTTTGGCGGAAGTAGTCTACTGTTAACTGAAAGAGTTGAGCGCAGAGTTGAGAGAAGGGAGTCAAAAGTGGAAATACAGAAATGTTCAACCTAACGTCTTCATCGTGGACACTGAAATCACTAAGGTTGAGAATACAGAAAGGTCGTGAACCTGGGACTAAATCGTTAAGGACTGTGACAGACTGTCCTTTATTTCTCAGCATGGCTGTACATTGCAGCATCGCCCTCTAGGCGGCAGTAACTTGAACAGTTTGGAATTCCTCGAAGCCCATCAGTGGGGCCTGTCCCTTGGCTTTCTTCATTTATCAACCTTAATTTACCAACCTGAGTGCTGTGTGTTTCTAAGTGTACCCTCTTATGATATTTGCTCCGTGTCTGTTAGCTGTGTGATTATTTAAGGTGTAAACTAAAATATATGTCTTTCTTGGTTTGTGCTAAGAACTTTAGATATGACAGTGTTGATAGATTTAATTTTCATAGCAACTCTCTGAGGCAAGATCATTGTCACCATTTTAAAGATAAGAGCATGGAGTAACACAGTTAAATAATGTGGCTAACCAGGTAAACAATAGAGCCAAGGCTCACAATCAAGTTGGTTTATAATAAAAGCTTTTTCTACTGTTATGCATGCAGCTCTGTCTGCTTCATTTGTCCAAGAGAAATCTCTCGGATGTTTGATCATTTTGCTCAGTAGAAAAGAAATGTGCTATTCTCCCACAGTCAGAGAAGCAAAGTAGCTATGGGTGTGTACATGTATGTGTGTGTGTGTTTAGAGATCTAGCATTTCAACCTAAAAAAAAAGTTGTTTTCACTGGGTGATAGAATGTCAGAAAAATGTCATTCTTTTTGCAATATTTTCAATGTGCATTTCAATAATTTCAGTTTTTGGAGCTTTGTTAAAATACATTACTCTTTGCATCTTAAAATATATTTAATGTCATGTATGATGTGTGTTGTATAGATGCTGGTTTTTAAAAAGGAGCCATGTAAAATAACAATGGGACAATGTGTTAAAAATAACTTCTGTATATATCATGCTTCTGATTGGTTGAGATAAATATAATGAGAATTTCCATTTATGAGGAAAAACTATATCTGGACAAATGTTGCATTCTGTTTTTCTGATACACAATTGAGCAGAACCAATATTAATATATAAACCAAACAGAAGTTTTATGGGTCAAGGAACTTCTCGAAAACTATTTTAGTTATGCTTTAAAACTGTGGACACTCCAATGTTAGCAAGTGTCATTTATGTTAATCAATCTGTAACAAAAAATAATAGCAATTTTTAGTATTAATAACATCCTTATTATGAGGCAATAATAGCATAGCTAAAGTTGGTAATATACAGTGGGTAAGGTTTTCGTTAGTGAACCCACCAGCTCAATTATTTCTCCTTTTTTCCCACCTGATGTATTATATCCTCTAATTCCCTCTTCAGACATGCAGTGTGCTTCAACTCAAAACCTCCTATTGAAAATCTATATCCATGAAATCAGAGATGCATACTGAAGAGTAAATAACATAACTATACAAAATTACCCTCATAGAAGTATTTATTTTATTTTAATTACAAGTATTGTGGACATCCAGGTAACTGTCATATCACCATTATTATATTCTCATAATTAAAAGCTTATTATGTTTGTGCTAAATATTAAATGTTGCCACAACATTAAGAGATAGGTACTTTATCATTCCCCCTTTTACAAATGAAGAAGCTAAAGACATCAAGTAAATCATCTAGGATCACACAATTAGTAGGCAGAGAAGTTTATATAGTTAATTATTTGTATATGTGTGTGTGTTGTGTGAAATGTGGAGTTCTTATAGATGTCGAAATTCAAAAAGAGTTCATCTGTTTTGCCTAAGTACAAAGCTAATTCAATCCAAATATACAGAAACTTTTATTGCATGTACAGTTTTATCACTTTTTTTATACTTTAATATTGTAGTAAATTTTGTACATAGCCTTTGGTCTTACCATCTTATTTGGAATGTAAGCAATTTTGTTTTAATTGCATTAATGCAGCTGTATATTTTTTCTAAGTAATATAATAATAAATACATATTAGAGAGATATGTTATCATTTTTTAAAGTATGTAGTCACCAATAACAATAAAGTAAGGCATTAGTCATAGAATTTTGAGTTAAGATCATTAGTTAGGTTTCTCAAGATTGGAAGTGACTAAAAAATCATTACCCTACAGCTTTCTCATCACAGTTCTATGTGAAATGAGTAGGTGAGACACTCCATTTCTTTAAAAATAATACCCTGTCAAAACCATAAAACTTTGCTATCACAACTGACACTAATTGGCATCCTTGTTAGCTCTCTCAAAAGAGAGGTCAAAACTAGAGGTTCATGGAAGCTGAATTGCCCCTTCTTATAAGTGGTTCCTCTGGGTTGAAGAGCAGAGATGTGGAAACCTTAGACAATTTTTGGAATGTACCTTCATTATAAGAAAAACAAGAGAGATTGATGTTGATCTGTGAGCATTGATTGTTTGAAATCTTGGTAGAGCATTATACATGAAACTTACAGACAGGTATCTAAAACAACAAAAAGATCAGATAATAGTAATGCAATTTCCCAGTTTTGTTTTGTTTTTTTGCTTTGTTGTTGTTGTTGTTTATTGCTGTTGTTGTCATTGTTTTCCCAAAGACTTTGAGGTTAAATGTGGACTTGTATAGAATTTCAGAGAGGTGTGTGACAGGGAGACATTTTATAAGGAAAAATGAATGCATATATTTTATGTTATATAACACTCCAGTAGAATAACAGGCAACGTTATTTTACTATTTCTACATAAAATGTTTGCATATGCATACCAAGTGCAATAAAAAAGGCTATGAACATTTTCCTGTCAATTTAGATCAAAGTTTACCACCAAACAATGAACTCATGTGAGGTTAAAATTTGCTGCTGATTATATCATGAAAAAAATTATAAGAGAATTTTAATATTTCTGAATCACAGACATAGTATTGTAGACATATGTAAAATTTGAGATTATTTGGCTAAAAGGAAAAGATTGGAAAGTTTTAAATATACGCTTTATTTGTTTGTATTTTCAGCAAATAATTATTAAGCACCTACTTACACCAGTTATGATGACAGGGAGACAGTGATGACAAGACAAATGTGGCTCTATATTTGAATGACTTTTTAAATTTTAAACAGATTTTTTTTAAAGACTAGATCTCACTCTGTCACCCAGAATGGAGTGCGGTGGCATGATCACAGCTCACTGCAACCTCAAACTCCTAGGCTCAAGTGATCCTCCCCCTCAACCTCTCAAGTATTTAGGACCACAGTCACGTGTCACCATAGCCAGATTTTTTTAATTATTTTTTGTAGAGATGGAGTCTGTTTATGTTTCCTAGGCTGGTCTCAATCTCGTGGCATAGCCTCCCAAAGTGCTGGTAGTACAGACACGAATCACCATGCCCTGTAGGAATGGTGTTTTGTGGCCAGTTTTATTCATCTCCAGTGAAATTAAAAAGGAAAGCAAACATTTCATAAAGTAATTAATTAAAAAATAATCCTTCTCTTTTTTATGATTATCAACTGTAGGAATATGTTATCAAAGAAGCTTATGCAATCCACTCTCCTCTGACAATATTAAAAGACAAAAAAATTCGTCTTAGATAATTTGGAGTCAACAGAATCAGCAGTATGGCTTCTTAAAGTTCCATATTAACCACAATTATGTAATTCAATATTAATTTTTCAAGTTCTAATCCTGATGAATTCTTATAATGTAATGTTTGTTAATACCAGCATCAATATATTTGTAGAAATAATTATTTTACACACACATGCAAATCTGAATAATTAAAAGTCAAGACAGTTGATGCACATAAATTAACAAAAATTCAATTATATTTTTAGTTAGCAAAACTCACTAAAAATAGAAACGGTAAAAATGCAATATTTATGAAGAAGTCAATAAATATGAAGAAGTCAATGTATTAATCCTAAACGTTCTCATTTTCAATTAAGAATTTATGACAAATGGAAATAAAGCATTATCATTGGCATTGAAACATCATGCTATGGACTTTGTTGCTGGTGATTGTATTTTAATATCTACAAACCTGTGACTCCAACAACATAATCACCTATACTACTGTTAGCTATACAGAGAAGACATTTGCTATTCCATGACCCTTTTCTAAAAATGCCATTGTGATCTCACTAACATTTTCAGAGACTCAATATGTGCCATTCATAAGGAATAATGTATGTGATAGTTATGCTAGCTTTTCCTAAGGATTTTTCTCCCTTAACATGTAGTTAAAATTATTTTCTATAACCATACACACTCAAATGATTAAACACAACAGGCCTATTGGGTAGCTGTATTGCACACATGAGCACTTTCATAAGCATTTTCAGACAAACTTGTATATCATTTTTAAAAATTTTTTTCACTTCATTTGCTGAGATTTAATTACCAATTCTAGCAGCATGTAGCCCCTTGCTAGAGCAGCCGAAATACTATGGGGCATCTTTCCAAGAGACACATATGCTAAATTTGCTAGACTATAAGCTATTCTTATAGAAAAATAATGATTATTACCCCTAGAGTAAAATATAACTTTTTGGCACGGGTCAGGTTCAAGATCATTCCATAAGAAACATTCTCATATAATGGAAGTTAAAATATTCCTTAGATTATATTTCACCAGTATGGAAAAAATTGAGATTGGTATATATTCTGAACCACCTGGAAAATTAAGCAATGATTCTAAAAATCTATTCGGCCATTAATCTAACTCTTCTCACGGTTAGAAATTGTACAAATAAGAGGACAAAAATTTGAGTAGTTCTTTACTGTCAGTCCCAAGAAACAAGAACAATATTTGAGCAGTACACAATGAAAGAATATGTGATTGAAGGAGGAGGTTGATGTATTCAGTAGTCTTGTTTCTCATAATAACCCACCAAATCCAAGAGTCCACAGGGAGATAATACAAAGGGACCTCCCAGACAAATATCAAAGATTGCAAGACCAAGCTGATTAATTCTGACCCCCTAAAAATGTTTCATATTACTGTCTTGTATGGATGGTTACAGCACTGAAAAACAATTATATTGAAGACCGCAACTTTGTTTTGGAAAGAGGTATTTCTTGTGAGACTCTTTCTTTAAAAATATCCACCATTAAACCGAACTTTATGTGCCGGACTGCCAGTCTCTCTTTGACTCCTAGTCTTCAAAAAGGTAACTTCTGACTGATTAGTCTTTGTCTTGTTTCAAATTATCCCAGTAGTTGTCACCCCGAAGGGCCACAACTGCAAAACATGAGTAATGAATACTAGATGATAAAATACATTAGCCTTCTCTGAAAGTTAGTTTTATCAAATAATAAAATGCTAGCATTAATTAAATCAAAATCCTAGGATTGCTGTGACAAATAAATGTGAACCCAAGCAATGTAGAAAGCTTAGTACAGTGCCCAGGGAAAGGTCAGTAAATGTTAGCAATCAACATTATTTTAAGAATTGCATGCTATGTTGCTTTGCACACACCAAGTACATTGCTCATTTGTTTAAATATCATTTTTCTAGCTTATATTTGTGCTTTTGTTCATTAAGAATATTTTACTGTGTTAAAAAGAGCCATAGACTGAAGATAGGTAAAATTCTATTGTGGTTCCTGCCTTGCCAAAAGCTGACCTTTTATATGCCCTAGTAAAATTTACTTAATGATTACAGAATTTAGTTTCCTTGACTGTGATACATGGAGTTGGGCTCAAGAGCTCTAATGTATCTTCATGACCTCTGGGATCACTTAATTCTTATGATTAAAATATACTTTGTTCACAGCTAACATCATATTCAATGGAGAAAAGTTGAAAGTTTTTTTTTTTTCCTAACAAGGCAAGGATGCCTACTGTTGCCACTTCTAATTAAAATAGAGTAATGAAAGTCCTAGGTATAGCAGTTAGGCAACAGAAAAAAAAAAAGGCAATCAAATCAGAAAGGAAGAAGTTAAATTGTCCTTGTTTGCTTATGACATGGTCATATACATAGAAAACCCTAAAAGTTGTTAAAAATAATAAATGAATTAAGGTAAGATGCAGAATACAAAATTAAAACAAAAAAATCAGTAGCATTTCTATATATTAGCAGTGAACAATCTAAAAAAAGAAATAAAAATGAATCTCATTTTGATAGCTACCAAAAATTAAGCACTTAAATACATTTAACCAAAGAAGTTAAATATTTCTACACTGAAATTATGACATTAGAAATAAATTGAAGAAGTCAGAAATAAATGGAGCCGGGCTCGGTGGCTCGGCCTGTAATCCCGCACCTTGGGAGGCTGAGGTGAGTGGATTGCCTGAGCCGGCGGGTTCGAGACCCGCCTGGGCAAGCGAGACCTCATCTCTACAATAAATCAAAAAATTAGCCGGGCGTGGTAGCGCGCGCCTGTAGTTCCAGCTACTTGGAAGGCTGAGGTGGAAGGATCGCAGGAGCCCAGCAGGTCGAGGCTGCAGTGGTCGGGAGCGGCCACTGCACTCCAGTCTGGGAGACAGAGTGAGACTCCAACTCAAAATAATAATAATAATAATAATAATTGTTAACTTAAAACATAATGAAGAGCTTTATTTAAGTATATTTTTCTCTTGGGTAGAATTCCTTTTTATTGTTTTGTTTTTACCCATTGTAGAGTTCTAAAACTATTGTCAATCTCTTTACTGGCTCTCCTGGAGTTGCCCCAATTTTAAACCTCCTTGAGCTGACCTGCTATTACCTCCGAAGAGTTGTTCTCCAGGTTTAGCTATAAACGCCACTTTTTCTATATCTTTTTATTGGTTGTGAAAAGAAGGAAGAAGAAAGAAAGAAGGGCCGACTGTTCCAGCCATTTCTTTTAAATAATTATGAATGACCAACATTATTTCTAATAATCATGACTAACATCCATGCTCTGAACTTGGGGTTCTGAGTTGGCATTCCTCTACTCTCAACTGTAAGTAGTTCCAGGACTTGGCATAGAGGAACATATTCCACCTCTGTGAAAATCCTCAACCTGGATTGTATTTTAGGCTGCACAATTAATGCAAATCCATCTACTTTTCGTATTCCACAGAACAGACACAATGTACAGTTAGTTGATACCATTGCTTCCCATCCTGTGGATTCATTTGTTTGTGGAAGTCTCTACTATTGTCTTGAATTTGAAGCTGCATTCAATTTTTTAATGCCAGGATTTTCACATTGACTTCTGCATCTATCAAATTCCTTAGCTCATCTTTTTTTAAATCACACTTATGCTTTTGTACATGTAATCTTTGTTCCTAGTTTTCTGAATGTTTGTAGTCTGCATTATTGCATTTTAAAACAAATAGTAGTTTTAAATTGTTTTAGAATCAAGACTTATTATTAAACAGAGTAATAACCAAATATGCATTTTAAATGTACATATTTGGCTATACATTTTTATTTCATTTAATATATGAACATAATTTTTTATGTTTTTTTTTAAAAAAATAGAATGCTCTTTCACCAGGGCAAAGCTAACTTAATACATATTCCCATTTGTTGTTATTAAATTTTAAAAGCATTTTTCCTGTATAACACCTCACAGACATTAAGAATTCAGATTGGTTCTCATTCCCTTAAAAATAAAATCTGTCTACTTTGAGAACAATGAATTCATTCATGGGTCATATTAACCAGACAATAATTTATGGCCCTTGTTTACACGTAAGATATTAAACATATGCAATGTAAATCTTTAACTATGAACAAAGGCATGAATTTTGTGTGATTAAAACATACCTGAGAAATTTAACTAATGGAACATTCTCACCACTAAGGTCAAGGTTATAGTTTAAGTAAGGAAATAGATTTACCTGCAAACAAAAAAGACCATTTACTCATATGATCTAAAGCATATACTATGTAGCCTTCTACCTTACCGTGTTTTGCAAGTGAAAGTTTCAGTGCGGATAAGCTCAGAATTAAGAAAACTCAAGGTTTTATAGTATGATAGTGATTCCGGCTGCTCTAAATAATGATGATGCTCCAATTTTTGAAATTGTTTTATTTTAAAATGAAATATTGTGTTTCCACACAATGTTTTAAGATTATCAGCCTTTTAAAAATCAATTTGGAGGAAATATTTGCAGAGCTTACATTGTTTCTAGCAATTCTATGGTGTGAAATATTTTAAACAAAAGCATTTTATGCAAAACTCTCCCACATAGAGGGTAGATGAAATTAAGAATATATAATTGCATCCCATTCATGAACTAGTTTTACTTTTTGGTAGGTTGAGTTGTTGTGCTTTCTTAGCAAAAGGGCAGTCAAAACTGAACAAAGTGATTTTTAAATTTTCTGCTGGTTGTGTCCCTCATGAAATGACTATGCAGATCTAAAATAAAGTAAAATAATAAAATGTATATATAACAAGAGAGAACAAAGCTCAGGTCCTAGGGGTGACACCTACATTTCACTTACCCTTTTCTTATCAGCTATAGTCAGTTGGAAAAGCTCATCATATGCTTTTGTTTGTCCTCTTAATATTCTTGATGGGTATAAAGGCAATAAAATCAAGCCACCATGTGCTAACAGGAGAAAATTTGTACAGTTTAATGTTATGTGGATTATTCTTGGCCCTAAATTTGACTTGTTTTGTTGATTAGGAAATTTACCTCTGTTATTTATTGATTGATTGATTGATTGATTGTTAAATCTCACTTAGCATTTACGGTATAATTACAAAATATCTATGGGTGCCATGGATGAAAGTACACCTACCTAATTCTACTTGTTAGGAGATTTAGGTGACAAAACACTTCTGGAAGTGTTTCGTGTTCTCCAAATTTGACACTAAGTGGTATTTATAAAAGGTTATTTTGTGCAGACTTGGTCATTTCTTGTTGATTTCCATTTCCTCCCAGACCCTGGCGGAAATCACCCCTTCCACTTGAGGGCCTTCAAAGGCTTTCACATCCAGCCCTAACGTGCCGTGATTGGCAGGACCTCCAATTAACAGAGGTTTCACTAGTTAGGTAAAGAGTTAGTTACCTTTTATTACTGTACTTTATAAGCTGACTGACTTAAGTTAAAATTGTACATCATTTTTCTTTCTGGAAATTAAAACGATTTACACCGCTATTTTGAACAAGTACATTTTTGCTTGCAGCTGTCAAAATAAGCTGTCATTTCAATTATCTAGAGTGCCTATTAGTCAATTTTTAATAAAGTTCCAACTACATTTTCCTGGTTTGTAATGAATGGTGTCCCTTGCACACCTTTTAAATATGTGTTCCATGGCCCCTATAGAATTCTGAAATTAGGGAGAAAATACTAAATAATTTGTTCATAAAATGCTTTACATTTTTCCAGGTTGCTTAGGGTACACTTTTTTCTAGCCATTGTATTTTTTTTTAAACATCTCTTTCACTAAGGAAATGTATTCGTTTAAAATCCATCCTTCCTAGCAATTATAGTAGCAACAATAGAGGCTATAGTATTGATGATTTGGGGCAGCTATCTTCTCATTCGTATACATATATTTAAACTTACTTTTAAAAGTAGAACTGTCTCTTCCAACCTGGCTGTCAACTCCTAAAAAATGGTAAGTATGTATCATTCTTCCCTCTATTCTTCCTAATACTTAGTCAGTTATTATACATGTATTTTGCTTTCATTAAGTTACTCATTAAGAGCAACTCAATAAGCCCTCATGCCCAGGTCTTTAAAGTCATCAAGTACACATTATTTCTGCTTCAGAGAGAAAGAAGCCGAGTTCCAGTGCATTTGGTTGGCTGATGGTAGGGTAAGGGTAGGGCTAACTTCTGATGCTTGGAGGCCTAATGCAAGGACTATTCTGTCTCTCTGTCTTGGCCTTCTTTGTTGAGCTGTATTTACTTTGGAATGCTCTCCCTATTCTTGTTATGTCCCTGTCAAAACAACCCTTTGAGGGTCTAGTTAAGCTTTCTATAACAGTCATGCATTCATCTCTAAGCCAGTAATGGGTACTCAACAACTCTTTAAAACATTAAATTTGTTCTTCTAATGACAAAAGATTAATCACTGCTTTGTTTATCCATAGCATTTTTGAACTCTATTTTACCACATCTCATATTCTTTATTTCAAATACAACTTATCATATGTTCTATCATGTCCACTAAATAGTCTGTCTATAAGCCCCTGGATTTTTTACACCAAATTTGGATTATCTGGGTATTTATCATGATACTTAGCATACTTAAGAGTAAATCATATTACTTAAGAATATGGTCTCTCTAATTACATTGACCTGGCTTGAATTCCGTGAGACATGCAGCCAGGTTAATAGCTCTAGGATTTCTTTTTCTGATCTGTAAATGGCATAAGAGTAGCACTTACCTTTAGGTTTGTCAAAAATAGTAAACGACATAATTATTATCACATAAAACATTTACCACAGTGGCACTTAATATATATTATATATTACTTTCACAGTATTAATGTATTTCACAAGTTCTATACACCTTTTTACTGGGATTGGAGTGCTGGGGGCGAATACAACCTCAATAAGTATAACTGATCTCAAACCAAGGCAAAGTGGGAACCAAAGGGAGGCCTATACTTTACCTACATGATGATCACTTGTATACCTAATTCTTAATTGTACCCAACATCTTTAAAATAAAAAAATTTCTTAATTAATTGATTTTTTTAAAAAAGAATAATGTAAATATATGTGTTTAAGAGCATTATTTTCCTGGGAAATGACTTATAGCTTTTATCAGATTACTTTTTAACTTTTATTGATTTATTTTTTTTAGTTATAGACTTGACTTTCTTTTCCTTTTTTTCTTTTAATTTTTTTTATTTTAAAGGTGTGCAGTACAATTCAGGGTTAGGTATACAAATGTTCATTATGCAGGTACCCTTGTTGAGATTATTTTTTAAATTCTGTTTTATTATATGGGGTACAAGTGAGGATTAGCTACATAAATAGGCTGTATGCAGCTGCAGTTTGGACTTCTAATTGGCCTTCATTTTCTCTTTGTGTTGTCATGTGCCCCCTAAACTCCTCCCTCCCTCCCACTTCTAAAAATGTCCAGCAATTGCCATCCCTCCCTTGCGCTAAGGTGACTAATGTTCAGGCCCCACTTATGAGTGAGAACATGTGGAACTCAGTTCTTTGTTTCTGTGATCGTTCACTTAGTGTGAATTTTCCAATTTGCTGACTCCATCCAATTTGCTGCGGAGTCCATCATTTTGCTCTTTTTAAAGGCCGCATAATACTCTATGGTATACATGTACCGTGAATTCTTTATCTAGTCCACTTTTGATGGGCAATAGGGTTGGTTTCATGCTTTTGCTATTGTGAACAGTGCAGTGATAAACTTGCATGTGTAGGTGTTTTTTGTGTAAAACAACTTATGTTCCTCTGGGTATATTCCCAGAAGAAGGATTTCTGGATCATATGAAAGGCCAATTTTAAGTTCTTTTAGGAATCACCACACTGCTTTCCAAAGAGGCTGAACTAGTTCTGCACTCTCACCGACAATGTAGAAGTGTTCCCTTTTCACTGCACCTGCACAAGCATTTGTTGTTTTTTGACCTATTAGTGATAGCCGTCCTTACCTGAGTTAGGTGGTATCTCACTGTAGTTTCAATTTGTATTTCTCGGATAATTAGTGAGGCTAAGCATTTTTTTTTTACATATGTCTGTTGACTGCTTGTATGTTGTCTTTTGCAAAGTGTCTGATCATGACCTTTGCTCGCTTTTTAAAGGGGTCATTTGTTTTCTTCCTTTCACTTGGTTTGAGTTCTTGTAGATCCTAGATTAGGCCTTTGTCAGATGAATAATTTGCAAATATTTTCTTCTATTCAGTGGGTTGTTTTTTTCTCTCCTGATAGTTTATTTTGCCATGCAGATCTTTTCAGTTTGGTGTGGTTCAACTTGTCTGGCTGAGCTTTTATGGTATTCGCTTTTAGGGACTTGGTCAAGAATTTGTTGCCTACTCAGATATGCATAAGGGTGTTTCTTATGTTTTTTTTAAAAAATTTTTTATTATAAAGATGTGGGGTACAATTCAGGGTTAGGTATATAAACATTGATCATGCAGGTACCCTTGTTGATGAGGCATGCCCCTCCCTCCACTAGCAGTTTCCCTCAACTGCTAATCCCACCCCCCCGACAGTTTCCCACTAATGCCAATTCATTTCTTATAGCATTATAATTGTTCAAGGTCCGCCTATGAGTGAGAACATATGGAACTCTGTTCTTTGTTTCTGTGATTTGTCACTAAGTATCATCACTCCAAATCCAGCCAAGTTGCTGCAAAGTCCATATATTTGTCCTTCTTTACGACTGCGTAATATTCCATTGTGTATATGTACCACATTTTCAAAAATACAATCCAGCTTCTATGGGCAACAGGATTGGTTCCATGTTTTTGCTGTTGTGAATAGAGCTGCAACAAACCTATGTGTGCAGGTATCTTTTTTGTAGAATAATTTGAGTTCTTCCAGGAATATTCCCAATAGGTGAGTTCCTGGGTTATATGGAAGGTCAATTTTTAGATCTTTCAGAAATTGCCACACTGTCTTCCAAGAGGTTGTACTAGTTTGCATTCCCACCAGCAGTGTAGAAGTGTTCCTTTTCCTCCACATCCTCACCAGCATCTGTTGTTGTTTGTTTTATTTATGATGGCCATTCTTACAGGGGTTAGGTGGTATCTCAATGTGGTTTTGATTTGCATTTCTTGATGATGAGTGAAGCTGAGCACTTATCATGTGTCTGTTGGTTGCCGTATATCTTCTTTTGAGAAGTGTCTATTCATGTCTTTTGCCCACTTTTTAAAGGGGCTGTTTGTTTTTTTCCTTTCAGCACATTAGAGTTCCTCGTAGATCCTATATATTGGGCCTTTGTAAGATATACAGATGGCAAATATATTTTCCCATTCTCTGGGCTGTCTCCCTTTTCTCTTGAAGGTTTCTTCTGCTTTGCAGAAGATTGTTACTTTGATGAGGTCCCACTTGTCTTATTTCTTAAGGTATTGGCCTTTAGGGTTCTGAATAGGAATTGGTTCCCAGTTCCAATTTCCATAGGGTGTCTCCTGCATTTTCTAAGATTCTTATACTTTGAGGTTTTATGTTTAGGTCTTTGATCTATTTAGAATTAATTTTTGTGTATGGTGATATGTAGGAGTCCTGTTTCAATCTTCTGCACGTGATCAGCCAGTTTTCCCAGCACCATTTACTGAATAGATTCTCCTCTCCCCAGTGGTTATGGTTGGAGACTTTGTCAAAGATAAGTTGGTTGAGGAATTGAGGCATTGTTTCCAGAATCTCTATCCTGTTTCTTTGGTCTATATGTCTGTTCTTGTACCAACACCAGGCTATTTTGATTACTGTAGCCTTATAGTAAAGTTTAAAGTCTGGAAGTGTGATACCTCCTGCTTTGTTTCTTTTGGTAAGGATTGTTTTGGCTATCCGTGGTTGTTTATGTTTCCATATGAATTTCTGTATTGTCATTTCCAGGTCTGAGAAGAATGATGTTGGTAACTTTATGGGTCTTGCTTGAATCTGTAGAATGTCTTTGGTGGAATGGACATTTTAACAATGTTGATCCTTCCTATCCATAAGCATGGAATATTTTTCCATTTGTTTGT
>CAUYQG010170804.1:0-15337 GCA_963574415.1 Tarsius wallacei | reverse complement strand
GAACAGTGGTCCATTCTTTTTCTTTCTCTTTTTCTCTCTCTTTCTCTCTTTCTCTCTCTCTCTCTGTCTATCTCTCCTGCAGAATCGGCTCCTGCACTAGACAGGAGTCTAATCCCTTTGTTCCCCAGGAATAATCGCCGACGCCACCACACCTTTCCAGGGACACCCTGAATCTCCACGTGGGGGCTGGCCCCCCACACTGTAGGGCTTAGCACAAGAGTGAAAATGAAAGCCACAAACCATGTCTAGAGATTTTTAGAATATGGGGATGCTACATAGATGGTAATTTGCCATTTAATATGTATTGTCACCATGTGTCTAAACATCAAAAAGTTACATGATCCTTCCTCCTAGCTTGATAAATACATTTTCATAATGATCTGGAAGACCCAGTTGGAATTTAGGATTCTTGGATTCCTTGGAGATCAACACCAAGATACGGTAGTGTGGGAAGAGCTCCTTTCCGCCCACTCGTTGCCCACCTTCCCTCTTCCTACTTCTAGTTTGTCCTGCACTGCAGGGGGCCTCACAAAGCCACAAGTGGGCACCCACCCCTTGGTCACCCTTTGGGTATGGCTGGCCTTTGGAAGCAGATTTGAAAGCAACTTAGGGCTGGTTTCACAGGGGATTCTGGGGAAAACAGGTCTGCGTGGGCAGATATGCCCAGCCCCCTGTCCTCCACTTGCTGTGGGAAGAGTCTTGGAAGGCCAGAGTGCAGTTCTTCAAGCGTGGCTCTCAGGTCTAATGGCAGAACTAGTCTGTTTAATTATGTTCAGTTGAAACTGGAGTATTGCGTTCATTTTCCTTTAGTTCCTGATTGGATATATATGGGCATATATATACATATGCCCGTGTGTGTATGTGTATAGTATTATCCAGAAGCTCTATGAACCCTGTCGTCTTTTTTAAAAATGGTTTTTAAGGTGGCTTCATTACATAGGCATGATCGATTAAATCCCTGGCTACTGGTGATCAACTTAACCTTCAGCTCCTCTCCCTCCCCAGAGGCCAGGGGTGGGCCGAAAGTCCCAACCCTCCAATCCTGTCTTGGTCTCTCTGCCTTGGTCTTTCCTGCCTTGGTCATTCTGAAGCTGCTTGGGGAACCTCAGCATCCAGGCAATCATTAGCATGCAAAAAGACGTTTATTACTTTCAAGATTCCAAGGATTTTAGAAATTATATTCCAGGAGATGGAACAAAAACCAAATATGTATTTCACAATGCCACAGATGGCCTAAATATGGAATAAAAGATAAAGCAACCAGATATTTTTAAATGACATGGCAAGAAATAAATTACTATATATAAGTTATATAAAGACAGAAGGGATTGCCTTTGGATACTGGCTGATACTGAAGATGAATTTTTGTGTACTCTTAATTTCAAAATTGTCATATATACACATATACTTGCTTATAATCAGAAAGAAAAAAAATGATGCATTCAATGTTACGTGTTAAGTAAACAAGTTATCAAATGGACAGTGTAAAAATCCTAAACTAAGAAAGAAAGAAAGAGAAAGAAAGAAAAAGAAAATAAGAAACAAAGCACTTGATTGGTTCCTATAGCCCAGATCCCAGGGCATGGATGACACCCTCAGGTCCTGGCCCTGCAGCTCCAGCCAGGCTTGCCCTCTGTCTTCCTCTTCAGCACCAGGTGCAGGCAGGATGGATGACACCCCCAAACCTCCACATTCCACGAGACAGGCCCTTATAAATGCCCTGTTGCTTGCAGGGAAGTCAGGTCCTCAGCCCAGTCAGGCCAGCAACCCCCCACCCCCAGCCCCCGCATAGTAGCAAGAAGGAGTAGTTCCTCTAAAAGAGAAGCCAGACAGGCTGAGCGTGGTGGCTCAAGCCTGTAATCCCAGCACTTTGGGAGGCAGAATCAAGAGGATTGCCTAAGCCCAGGGGTTCGAGACCAGCCTGGGCCACTTGGCGAGACCTCGTCTCTACAATAAATCAAAAAATTAGCCGGGCGTGGTAACATGCACCTGTAGTTCCAGCTACCCAGCAGGTCGAGGCTGCGGTGGCCGGGAGCGGCCACTGCACTCCAGTCTGGGCAACGCAGTGAGACTCCAACTCCAAAAAAAATAAAAATAAAAAAAGATTTTAGGTTTGAAAAAGTCATTATGTATCTAGGAGGAGCTGTCCAGATATAATTTTCCCATATGAAGCTAAAGTTTATGGGGGACTTTCATGGTGGGCAAGAAATCATTTAGAGCTAAAGGAAGATGTTAAACATTTAGGTGGTACTTTTTAAAGTCAAAAACAGAAATCATAAAACTCTAAAAGGAAACATTATGGCTCATGTAAAGGTTGTGAGTTTTGGTGCACTTTCGGCCTAAATCTAAAATAGAGTAGCTCTGATTACAAATTGTGTTAGCTAAAAATAAAAATAAAAATTTTTCTTATCCATGAAATGGGTGTATCCACAACCCTAGAGCTTACAGGACTGAAGTAAGAACCAAATGAGATGATAAGCCTAAAATGCTCAGCTTATAGTGAAGGTTTAGCACTTGCTAGTGCCTTTATTCCTACAAGGTACTTTTGAGATTATGTAATATAATGTTTTCAAGCTATTTTTTTAAAGGATGGGAAAACTTTTTTCAAATGAAGTCTTACACAGAACTAGAAAACAGTTAAAAACAAAGTCATCTTCTCTTTACCGAAGTTTTTGATTGAAGCAATAATGTGGAAACTTGGGGCTCTTAAAAATTACTGACATAGTAAAATCCCGAGTTTCAAGATGAGAATACTATGATCTAAAAAGATAAAGAAAACCACATGATTTCTGGAGGTAGACCCTGGTGTAAGTTGCTAGGTGACCTACTCCCTGTTTTGTAGTCTTTCTGAAATTCCATAGTACCTTAACTCGAATAACAACATTGACTTGCATGGGTGACTGTGGTTACAGTTCCAGAAGGAATCAATGGTCTAAATGTTCTTTGAGGTCCAGGCATTCCTATCATTTGTGGCTTCCAAAACACCATTCTGAAGCAAGCTTATGTTTAATAGGGATAATCTGATATACTTAAGAAATGACTTTGTGTGCCTGCTATATATAAAAGACAATCATGAGGTTCTTTCTGTCCTACTCTATTAACAGCCAGTGTCAACAGACATTTCACATCTTGACTTGGAAGATTGTGTCCTTGGTTACTGGTTTCAAACATACAGTTACTCAGGGAACACTTTTAAATGATATGTTTCTGGGACTTCATCCTTAAAGACTGAGTCCGTTCTTTTTTTCCTTTTTCTTTTCTTTTTTTAAAGTTTTACAGATGTGGAGTACAATTCAGGGTTAGGTACATAAGTGATCATTGTACAAGTAAAGTTTGGTACCCTTATTGATGTTATGCACCCCTTCCCCGGCAGTGTCCCACTCTTACCAAACCCTTTCTTATAGTATTATGATAAATGTTTAGGGTTCACTTATGAGTGAGTACATGTGGTACTCAGATCTTTGTTTCTGTGATAAATCACTGAGTATTATAGACTCTAATTCCATCCAAGTTGCTGTGAAGTTCATACTTTTGTTTTTCTTTATGGCTGCATAATATTCCATCTTGTAAATGTACCACATTTTCTTTATCCAGTCCACTTTTGATGGGCAGCATGGTTGACTCCATGTTTTTGCTATTGTGAATAATGCTGCAATAAACATGCGTGTTCAGGTATCTTTTTTATGGAGTGATTTGAGTTCCTCCAGGTATATTCCCAGAAGGGTGATTGCTGGGTTGTATGGAAGGTCAATTTTTAGATCTTTTAGAAATCACCACACTTTTCCACAGAGGTTGTACTAGTTTACACTCCCACCAACAGTGTAGATGTGTTCCCTTTTCCTCACATCCTCTTCAGCATCTGTTGTTTTTTGAGTTATTGATGATGGCCATCCTGACTGGAGTTATGTGATATCTCAGTGTGATTTTATTTTGTATTTCTTTGATGATTTGTGAGGCTGGGCATTTTTTTCATGTATCCATTGGCTGCTCTTGTATCTTCTTGAATAAGTTCTTTCAAAGTGAATCTTTACCATCTTGTTTTGTAAATCTTCCCTGGTGAGGCTGGAACATCTGAGAATTATTTTTCTGTGGTTTAGCACACAACCATTGGTATTACCACTGCTGTCTCCCTGCTATTTCCTTTCTAGATAACTATTGCTTTTGAACACTTTGTATCATTGCCCAGATTTTCTCTCTAGCTCAAAACTAGAACATGTTCTGATGGACATTTTAAACAATTACTACCCCAAGTTCCCCCCCCATTCCCATTCATCAAATCCCTTCCTGGAGTAACAACTTAGAGACAAAAGTTGGTGTCAATTTAGTAGTTACAGCAGTAACAACAACAATATAAAAGCCATCACTTCTTGAGCATTCGCTATGTGACAGATATGTTTTGTGTTGGTATTTTGACAGCCTTTTCTGATGATAGAAGTCTGAACTATAGACTTTTATTTACAGCTGCTTACTCAATATTTCAAACAGAACCCTTGATTACTCCTTTTCCTGATATATGCTCTTTCTCCAGCATTCTCTGTCTTCGTGTGTTCCCAGCAGTCAGCAAGTTGCTGACTAGGTGTTATTCTTGTCTCCTATTTCCCCTGACACCTCATAACCAATTCATCAGTCAATTCTGTCTGTTGTGCCCTCAAAATATATCCAGATCTAACCACTTCTCACCTGCTCCACCAAGAGCCATTCAATCCAAGTCACTATTATTTCTATATTCTTTTGGCAACTGGATAGATGGACTCTCTGCTTCTACTTTTGCTTCCCATGGCCAGGCCAGCAAGAATAAGCATATAAAAATACAAATCAAGGCTGTATGCCGTGGCTCATACCTATAATCTCAGGCTGAGGTGGGAGGATTGATTGAACCCAGAAGTTTGAGACTAGCCTGGGCAACATGGTGAGACCTCATCTCTACAAAAAAACTAAAAAACAAAAACAAAACAAAGATGCTGGGCATAGTGGTACATGCCTGTAGTCACAGCTATTCAGGAGGCTGTTACAGGAAGATTTCTTGAGCCCACGAGGTCAAGGCTGAGGTGAACTGTGATTGCGCCATTGCACTCCAGCCTGGGTGACAGAGTGAGGCACTGACTCAAAACAAAGACAAAGACAAAGAACAAAAGCACACATCAGATATAATGTCCTTTATTGGCCTAAAACCTCCAGTCCCTTCCTTTCACACTTGGGTTAAAAATCCCTATACATATCATCCTCAGTGAGGCCTTCCCTGTCCACTTTGTCTAATACAGTATCCTGTCACTCATTATCTCCTTTTCCTGTTTTACTTTTCTTCATAAGCATTCTTGCTACTTGACATTGTAGCATATATTTATTTATTTATTTTTTTTTATTGTCTCTCTCCCCCCACTAGAATACAAGCTCTAGGAGGGAAGAGCTTTATCTGTGTCTTATTTACCTTTGTATCTCTAGCACCTGGCACATAGTCAGTGCTCATTAAGTATCTGTTGAATGAATTGAGTAAATAGAGCAGTTGTCACCCTTCTGCTCTGGAGCAATGCCTTTGATTCTTACCCCTTGGATGTGGGTGAAATTCATATTTAGATGACATGTCTTGATCTCTGTCAGTCATTTTATTCATGATCTTGTTTGCCTTTTGTAATGATGCTTTAATATTTATAAGGAACAGAGCCATTCCTAGAGCAGTTGGTCCTTAAAATACTTCACTAAGATCCTTCTGTTCTAAAGTCCCTGGGCTTTGCATCCTGTCTTTGGCTTTGGTGCTTTCAGATTTAGGTTGAAAGAGGACTATAAGGAGGGCATGCTATATCGGGTCAACAGTGCCCCCAATGACAGGGAAATACTCTATTTACACTTATTGTATCCCCCAAGCTTTTTTAGAGCCATATGAGAGAGGGAAATGTACTTTTATGCAGGATGATAAAATGTTCACCCTGGTACTTTCAGGCTAATATTACTTCTTACTTCCCTCACTAATAATAGATAAATGGATCATTTTCCTCCCCATTTTTGTCCTCAGTCTCCTTGTCCACCCTGAGCCGTTTTCTACAGGAAGTTTTGCATGTGTTCTATGGTCACCGATGACTGAAATATTAGTGCAGCTCTGCCCTCTTTTTATTCACTCTAGGAGCATTTGTTTTATGACATATGAGAGCCAACAAGTGTGGTCAAGTGCAAATAGACCCATATGTGGGTTGAGTGGAAGGGCTCCTTGCAAAAAGCTAGCTCTCACCAGAGTGCACCCACACAGACCCTTGGAGGGCTGGCAGCTCCGTTGAAGTAAGAGGAGCCAGCTTGCCAACGGGCCTTTTGCCATTGGAACAGATGGGCCCAAGCAGGGGCAGTCAGCGGAGCACGCATGTCCATTTGGGACACATGCATATTTATCATTGGTGCCTTTCATTTACAGGAGACAAATTCTTGAATAGAAAGGCTGAGTTTACAAACTAGGAGTCAGGAAGGATGAGCTTTTATCCCTTAATTAAAACATTCAAGCACAGAAATCAACATTCTGCTTCCACTTTAGAGAGCTTCTGAAGTAACTTGTTACAGACCCTCTTCGATCCCAAATCATTCATCACTTAAGAGGATGCCGGGTGTGCTCAAGCAGTTTTTCACTTGCAAGGTCCCAAGGAAGCCTAATCTTTTTCAAAAAAGACCAAAGATCTAGGAGAGTCACTGTGCACATGAAATTGTTTTTACCAACATACTTATTATTTGAGAATATTGTTAGAATTATTTTCCAAAACAATTTTTCTTTTAATTTACCAATTTTAGTAAAACAAGAACTAACTTTCATATATATATTCCTGCTAACTCCAAAAGGTGACTTTATGCAACCCAGGCAAAAATATTCTCACATTAAAAGTCGACTTTAATATTAGTGTAGTGTAGTGTTCCATTTGTCCAAATGGAAAACTGGAAAAGGTATGAATAATTATGATGACTATAAAACATGCCAGTCCCCTCAGATAATTTATGAGCATGTATATCTATCTAAATTAATAAAGAGAACAACTCATAGATCCTACATAAAATTCATAAGTATTTTATAATAATACTACAATTTATATTGCCTCTTACAGTTCCCACACAGTTTTCACCTATATTGTCTCCTTTGCCCCTCTCAGTAACCTTGCAAGGCCAGGAAGGCAGGCCTGCTAGTCTCCCTTTGCAGTTGAGGAAACTAACGACCTTGCAGATAAACTGACTCAAGCTAAAATTTCAAGATCATTTGTCTTCTAACATGTTTGGAGGTCATTTTATGAGAAATCATCTAGTGATGGATTCTAAATGATCATAGTCTTCTACAATTTTGCTTTCTATTGTTGATTCTACCAGTTAAATCTGGAAATGGAGACTTAAGGGGAACTCCTGTTTCAACTGTCGTGGATGCCAACTACAAAGTCAGCATTTGGGGGCTGCTCACTAGCATCTGTTTACGTTTTTGACAATAGTAGAGTCTTCTAGAACTTTGAGTAGGTCACTGTGTTGCCTGGCATGTGTTGAATTATTGAATAAGTATGAAGATGGTTGTTCCTTATCTTCAATTTACTGTATTCTCTATAGTTCCTCTTAGAGATAGTAAAAATATCACTGCTCTAAAAAATTGTGAGTTGAAACCATATCATGCATTATGTTTTACAAACACAAAGGGGGGCGTTTGTGCAAAATAACAGCAAGAGGTAGATGCTCTGTGTACTCTCCGTAGGAATATCCTCGTAAAAAATATAAATATTCACTTTGCCTGTGATTTCTTTTTTTCCCAACTGGAAATAAGAAATACTGTGTTCTTATTATGACATGCTACAAATAACTTGCCATAATTACTATTTACATTTACCATTAAAAATGACAGATTTTTAGCCGGGCTTGGTGGCTCAGCCTGTAATCCCGCGCCTTGGGAGACTGAGGTGAGTGGATTGCCTGAGCCCACGGGTTTGAGACCTGCCTGGGCAACTTGGCGAGACCTCATCTCTACAATAAATCAAAAAATCAGCCGAGCGTGGGAGCGCACACCTGTAGTTCCAGCTACTTGGAAGGCTGAAGAGGAAGGATCGCCGGAGACCAGCAGGTCGAGGCTGCGGTGGCCGGGAGCGGCCACTGCACTCCAGTCTGGGCGACGGAGTGAGACTCCAGCTCAAAAAAAAAATGACAGATTTTTCATTTTGGACATGAGGCTGATCATGAAATTTTCTAGTTTTGAAACAATCAAAATATCTTATCAAACTCAGCAAACCACTCTTCTCATGAAACATGGTAGGATATCACCTGACTATTATAAATATCCTGTTTTAAGAGATAACAGTAAGTTAAATTAGAAACTGTTCTCCATGTAATTGATATCCATTACTAAATTTGGACAGAGCAAAGTTATTTTTTTCTGGTGGTTGGTACTCTGGTATGCAAAGATAGTACTGTTAGTGACTTACAGAAAAATTATAATTTTTAAAACTTTGTAGAGACACGAAAGGATTTTTTTAAGGTTTATACATTGCTTGGTATCTAAAAGAAAAATATTCCAGGAAGCTGTGATAGCTCAAACGTGTGTGTCTGATAGAGAACTAAATTTAATCACTTGTGCCAAAAGCTAAGCACTCAAGAACAAGTGAGTTTGGGGCATCCTGGAACTGTATGTAAAAGATCATAGAAACAAAGAACTGAATACCACATGTTCTCATTTATAAGTGGATCCTAAACATTCATCACAACACTGCAAGAGAAGGATCAACAGTGGCAGAACTCTAATGTGGGCGGGAGGCACATAATATCACTAAGGGTAGCTAATCCTAAACCAAGGTAAGTGAGGACCAGTTGGAGTCCCAAACTTCACCTGCATGTAAGCTACTTATGTATCTAATCCTAACTTGTACTTCACATCTTTATAACAAAATAAAGGTTAAAATTTTTTTTCCAAAGCCCACTCATTCCTTAAACCTTCCTTAATGTCATACAAAGGGGAACAAGTATATTCAAAACCTAGTTAATGTGACAAATTATTGAAAAATATCAGATTTGATGTCAACTTTTGGGTACATATGGAGCAACCATTCTGATGGGTGTTGAAATGGAGTTCTTTGTTGTTCGACCCTGTGGAGTCTGCATGACTGCCACAGAACAATGAGCAGAGTGGGAGTGAAGTTTTTCAATCTCTAGGACATCAGGATGGCCAGTGGTTCAGCAGATCCACAGCATGTGCTTCTGGTCTCCAAAACATGGAAAAACGTGCTGAGCAACCAGGAAAGAGATACCATTGCTCTGCTACCATTCCTTTCTCCACTGCTCTCCACACTCTTCCATCTTCCACCATACTCCCTCTTACACTCTGTCTTTCCTCCAACTTTAATTCTTCCTTTTGTTCCTACTGTTCTTTCAGCTCCTTCTGTCTGAGTCCTGGAGTTCATTAGTGCCTGACTTGCACTATTCTGAATGTGATCTGTCCCTGCTTGAGGGAATGGTTCATAATTTTTGAATATGCATTGTAAGACCAGAGGTTCTTTTTTGTCCATCAGATCTTTTTAAAGGAGAGCATGTTCAGCAATCAGATTGTGTCACAGTAGGTAGTTGCAGTATTCAAATAAAATCACTACTCTGGCACTGAGTAGTAGAACTAGAGATAAATAATTCCTCAATAATTTTAATGATCCAGAAAAAGCCAGTAAGTTTTCCAGGAAAACAAAGAGAATGTGACCTATGTGGGCATAATAAAAGCAAAACGGAAATTGACTGGCTAGTCAAGATGTCTTCCAATAATGTTAAATTATCTGTGTTTCTATTTTTTTTTATCTCTATAGTTATCCTGCCTGCAAACAGTGTTATTTCCACATCACAATACCCAAGCAAAGCTCAAATCTCCTGTTGCCTAGCCCAGTGCTCTTTCTTGTGGGTTACTCAGTGTCATTGGATTATCAGAGTGGGTACATTCTTGGCCTAGACACTCCTTTAGTACACTGAGCCATGCTCGAATGTTTGCTAGTGTACAGGAGTGGTTGGTGATACATAATAAAAAAGCATGACCACACATGTTCTGGTTAAAAGTCTAAGATTCCTGGTTCACTTGGGCTTTTGCTGTTAGACTCTTGAAAAATTAGCAAAATTTCATAGAGCTTTGTTTTACACAAAAGAAGTGGGAGACTTAAAAAGAGATCTCTGTGATCTTATGAATTTTGTCTTCTGCAGTGTGCTGTCTTTATACTCTTTAGGCCAAGAGTAATTAAAAATGTAGTGAATGTAAGACTCTTTTTGATGATAGAACAGTGTCATGGTTAGGAGCAGGGTCTCTAGCCCCTCATGGACTAAGCTCAGATCCTCATCACAAACCCTTATTGGTTGTATGCTCTAGGGCAATTAGCTTCGGAAACTATGGGGGGTGGGGAGGGTGAGGGTGATGGGATTAATGGTAGTAAATATCTGTCTGGGGATGGGGAGACACCTCTTATCAACAAGGGTGACTGAACGAAGCATATTTGTATACCTAACCCTTAACTATACCCCACAATATCATAATAAAAAATATTGAATAATAAAAAAAAAAAAAGAAAATAGAGATGATGGTATCCTGCATCAAGGGTTGTGGTGAGTTTGTATATGCTAAATGTAAAATACTGAGAACAGTCCCTGGCACATATTAAACTGAGTATTGCCTATTATTATTACAGGTAATCAATAAAAGAAAACTGATATATTCCTGTATTTACATCATCAAAGAAGTATTAATTCTAATAATCTAATAGTAAAACTATGCAAAATGATTTTTAGGTGGAACTATACTTCATAGAGTGGAGTCAATCCTATGAAATAATATCTCACAATCCCCAGCATAAGAAATTGATGTTTCTACTTATTTACGAATACATGATTTGTGAGGGTTTGTTTGTTTGTTTTGCCCATTCTTGAAATTTTGATGTTTTCTCAATGAGCAAGGGAAGAGAAACCATTTCTGTGGAGGCTTTTTAAAAATCTACTTTTTAAAATGTGAAGTTGGACTATATCATTTTGCAACTGTGTTTGGTTTTTATCTATAAGAGGTGCTGGGAAGAATTGTCAGTGCTGGGATGATCTGTTGGTTCCATTCATAAGGACAGCCACTGAAATCTTAGGCAGGTTCTCATGGAAAGTTCTCCTTGCTTTTCCATGTACATGGAAATGTGGGGTGTGTGTGTTTCCATATTTGGATCTAGTATGTAAGATCTTACTGCTAAAAGAGTGCAGACAGATTAGGCAGGAACTCAAAAGGTCATTTAGTGAAATCCTTTTACCTCAAATTATACTTCTCACAAATCAAGGAGAGTTGTCTGCTCGTCAAGAAATAGATTTTCTATCTTACCTTAGTCCCATACAAAAGGATATTTTTAGTGGTTCACTAGAAGTTGCCAAAAGTTAATAAAGAATGGCATTTCAATAGTAGACATTCTAGATATAGACAGAAACCTCAGCGAAACAAGACAATGTTTCATTTTGTTTTTTATTCAAGGCTGTATGCTTCCTACCGAAAAGGTGAAGTCATTTAAGGGGCAAAACAAATCTGTATTTAGAGTTCCAAAATATGTTGAGATATTAGTGAAGATACATTGTTACTAGTTTTACTTTTCCAGTTTTGTTACTTGCATATTTGATCCACCATTTTTTAAAGTTATTTTTATTCTATGAAACAAAAATAAAAGCTGGAAAAGCTTTTCTGTAGAGGCAAGTGCCTAGTCCAAGGTCAGAGAAAATCATTGGTAAGACCAATTTTAGTTATTAAACTGTTACTTAAACCACTAAGCCATGATAAATGAGTCTAGATACTGCAGTTAAAGTAAAAACCCAAGCTTTGCTTAACCTGTATCAAGCTCAACAAAATCACGTATTTGGGGAAATTCTCTGTGAATTCTTTCTTTAAAGTGAAGTAACTTAGACTTTTATTGTTCATCAAAAGTGCTTTTATGCCTAGTCTTTAAGCAGAGGATTGCAATGTGAGTATTTTCTCTTTTTGGAGTACACAGAAATGTTAATATACCTGCTACTGTGGTTGATTTATTATTTAATTCTATTTTTTATTTCCTATTTAAATGAGTAAGAGTCTCCATGCTCTGTCTTAAAACCCCATCTGTTTCTAATGCATGGTTGCTATGAAAGCATGCCCTTGAAACCCAGATTTCCTCTACAACCATTATGCATTATGCAAGACCTTGAAATTAGACAATTGACTGAGCTCAGGGAACTTCTGCCAAATCTGTTAGAATTGATTGTCAAAGTTACTTAGAACTGAACAAAAGTCTTAACTTCATGGCTTGTAGTTTGTTCCATTAAAAATTCCAGAATTGACACTCGGGCTAGTAGTGCCTACTCCAAATAGACAATCATGGGTTATTCACATTAGCTTAGATGAGAGGGTGTAGCCACAGAACAAAACATGGGAATTTTAGTATAAACAAGTCATAGAGGTAGTGCCCTATTAGTTTCACCTTCAGGAAAGCCAAGCATATTCATTACTCTGATTTAAATAAAGCTATGTAAATGATGATATACTCTGGATAACTGTGAGAGTTTTAGGTTGAAATGCTTTCTAAAAGAAAAACAATACCCAGAATTAATGCATTAGCACCATGTTTCATAATGAGATCAGTCTTTTGTGGAGGAGGGTCTGCTACATTTCTAGAAAAACAAAATGCCTTTCCATTATCAGGCTTTATTGTACTCCTAAATCAAACCACCAATTGTATAGGTGCTTCTTCTTCTTTTTTTCTTTTAATATGATCCTGTATTTTCCTTGAAAATTAGAAAATAGAGAATATGACTCAAAGTTGAACTGACCATTAAAAGTTTGCCATATTTCATGGTTGATACCTGTGGCATAGTTTATGTTGTCACACTCAATACCTGATTCCAACCCTACTCCCCTGCCCCTGCTCCATAGGTTGTGAGTGTTGTATATTATCTTTTCCAGTCTCCCTAGTAAGTATGGGTGACAAGTGACACAGGTCTAGCCACAGGGAGATAGGTGACTATTCTCTGACTGGCACAGACCTACTCTCCCAGTGCTTTCGTCCCACTCCGATCAATAGAATTAGTGGCACTGTTACAGCCTCCATGTCACCATAAGAAAAAGACCTAAAGGATACGTCCAACCTGTTTGAGCAGCTGACCTCATGCTAGTGACTGCCTACTTCCAGAATTCTTGTTATATGATTTTTTGGAACTCCATATATTTATGTAGGTTAATATGCCCTCAGTCCTTTATCATATTAAATGTTATGGTATGGTTTCTTTATCATCAGAAGCGGTGATTCATTCACTCATTTATTATATTATAGTATATGATTAAAGTCAACATATAGTATAGCAAGGTAAACTAAAATAATTGTAATAATGAGAAATAAAAGGCAAAGAGACTATAAAGGTAGAAATGTAGAATAAAGCCAAAGAACACAATAAGTACATCTAAAAATTTCATATGTATTTTTAGAGACCAGACAAAAATTTGACTCAGGCTTTCAAGCATCCGGTGCAAAAGGGTACACATAATGAATTATACAATTCACAGTGTCCATAAGAGGAGAACAAACCAGTTGCTTAGCAGAAGACCAACTGCTCCTGACTGGAAAATGATAGCAACATTTTCCCCACTGATAAGTCACAAAGTGGTTATTGTGTACTGTAATGAACATAATCTTCAACTGTTTTCATACAGTTACATTTTTGTAGGCTTTTTTCTTGGACTATCTCTTAATATAAGCTGATATTATAGTGCCAAATTGCACTTTAGTAAAAACAACTTTATAAGTCACCAGCATGATGCAATATAAATTCATGATTCTAGTAAAGTCAGTTTAATCTAGGATAGAGCTAAGAATATTTAGAAAAATGGAATGTGAGAATACGCTTCAGAAGGAATTCAGTTCTCTCAACCAAAGTTTTGGTAGTTATTTTAAAATGCTGCACCGTACAATATTTTAAATAAATGTAACTATGAAGGGCTTTCCTGACCTCTCTGATAGATATGATAGTCTGTTCTTTTTACTCTATGAGATTATATGTGAAGGCAGGAACTGTTTAGACTCCTCTAAGCCACTTTATCCTTGGGTAAACACTGGTTGTGGGTGGCACTTTGCACTCCCGCTCCTGGCTGATGGAGATGAGCTGGTCTGGCAGCCCACTGTCCGTCAGGGCATAGCAACTCCACAGTCAAGGCCTGTTCTCAGAGTGAGGACGTGAACATCTTCATCAAGGCTAGTTTGTCCTAATTTGGGACTTTAATGAACGGTGACACTTTAATAAAAACGTTAAGTCTTTTAAATGGTCCTTTAACTCTTGGTCCTCTCAGCTCATACTCCGTCATTCTAGATCCCTCTGACATTTACTCTAGTTGTTTTTCTTTCTCCTCTAAGGAAAATAAAATCATTCAGAAATTGTGATGTATCCCTTGCTTGAAAATCTGCCTCCAAATCACTGTTAGTCTCTCTTTCTTTTCTTCAGTTATCCTTTCTCCAACCCCACCCAAACCCACATTACTCCTTTCTATTATATTATCACATATGAAAAAGAAACATTAATAGTTCTATACTGCCACTAACAATAATGGCTGAATTACTGGGAACTTAATCAATTGCTAAAATCTGTAGTAAGCAAAGCACTTTTGCATACATTACATCATTTAACTCATTTAACAATGTTTTAAAGGAGATAGCTATTTTTATCTCAATTTAACCGATAGGGAAGACTGTTTGAAGTCACACTAAATAGTAAAGCTAGAATTCAAACCCATGTTGCTCCATTATCTCCCTGCCTTAATCACCCTGCTCTCCTCCTTCTAGAAGTCCAGCTGGCAACTAAAGCACCAAGGGATTATCAGGGAACGCCTTCTCTTAATATATCAGCAATGCCTCAAATCTTTCTCCCCTCTCGCCTTCTGTGCGCTCCCAATCATAATCTACAGCATGCTTCAAGCATCAAATTGGACATTTCTATGCAGTCATACAGTACTGGAACTTAAGCATTATTTATTTATCTGGAAAACCACCGAGGTGAGGTAGGGGTGATGACACAGTCACTTAAGTCAAGAATTAGTCTGGGCCGGGCTCAGCCTGTAATCCCAGCACTTTGGGAAGCTGAGGCAAGAGGATTGCCTGAGTCTGTGAGTTCGAAACCCACCTGGGCAACTTGGTGAGACCTCGTCTCTACAATAAATCAAAAATTAGTCGGGCGTGGTAGCGCATGCCTGTGGTTCCAGCTACTTGGAAGGCTGAGGTGGAAGGGTCGCTGGAGCCCAGTCAGTAGAGGCTGCGGTGGCTGGGAGCCTGCCACTGCACTCCAGTCGGGGCGACAGAATGAGACTCCAACTCAAAAAAAAAAAAAAATGGGGAGG
>CAUYQG010170803.1:0-36849 GCA_963574415.1 Tarsius wallacei | reverse complement strand
TTTTTTTTTTGAGTTGGAGTCTCACTCTGTCGCCCAGACTGGAGTGCAGTGGCCGCTCCCGGCCACCGCAACCTCGACCTGCTGGGCTCTGGCGATCCTTCCGCCTCAGCCTTCCAAGTAGCTGTAAACACAGGCGCCCGCTACCACGCCCGGCTAATTTTTTTGATTTATTGTAGAGATGAGGTCTCGCCAAGTTGCCCGGGCGGGTCTCGAACCCACAGGCTCAGGCAATCCACTCACCAAAGCCTGCCAAAGTACGGAATTACAGGCTGAGCCACCGAGCCCGGCTATACATATGTTTATTTCTGAAAAACTGAAGTTATCCTCTCTTTATTTCTGATTTTTAGCAATTTGTCTGCTTCTTCCATCTTTCCTCCTACTCCTACTTCCTTTTTCTTTCCTTTTTTCTTCTCTCTCCCTCTACGTCTGTCTGTCTGTCTGTCTGTCTGTCTCTCTCCATCTCTCTCCTGGCTAAAATTGTTTTGTTTTTGTTGATTTTTTTGACAGAAACAGTTTGAGCCAGGCATGGTGGCTGATGCCTATAATGCCAGCATTTTTGGAAGCCAAGGTGAGAGGACTGTGTGAGCCCTTGGGTTTGAGACCAGCCTGGACAACTTGGTGAGACCTCATCTCTACAGCTCAAAAACCTAGCCAGGCATGGTGGCTCAGGTAATCCTCTCGCCTCCGCAACTCTAAGTGCTGGGATTATAGGCATGAGCCACCACACCTGGCTAAGACACCATGTTTTTTTCACAAGGCCAAGAGTGTGAACTTGAGAGTACAGGGGGTCTGGCTTCAAGTCTTAGTTCTCATTAGGATAGGTGCTTTGTGTGATATCTTGGGCAAATGACCTAAATTTTTACATTGGTTTAATTAAAGTGAGGTGATAGTTCCTATTCCTGATGGTGGTTGCGAGAAGTGTACATGCAAGACCACTTCACTGGCATATATCAGTAGGAGGTAGAAAATGATCAAGTAGCTGGGTGCGGAGGCTCACGCCTGTAATCCCAGCACTTTGGGAGGCAGAGGCAAGAGGATTGCCTGAGTGCCTGAGTCCACAGTTCGACACCAGCCCGGACAACTTGGTGAGACCGCATCTCTACAGTAAATCAAACATAATTAGCTCGGTAAGGTGGTGAGTGCCTGTAGTTCCAGCTACTTGGAAGGCTAAGGCTAAAGGATCCCCTGAGCCTAGCAGGTTGAGGCTGCCAAGGCTGGGAGTGTGCCACTGCACTCCAGCTTGGATGACAGAGTGAGACTCCGACTCAAAAAAAAAAAAACAAAAACAGAAAGTTGAAACACTACCTGCATCCTTGAATGGCAGGCAGTGAATGCTTTACAGAAAATTGAGGAGTCAGAATGTGCTTAAAAATTTGTAAAGTGGGTTGGCTGGGTGAGGTGTCTCACGCCTATAATCTCAGCTCTACAGTAGGTTGAGGTGAGAGGACTGACTGTGATCACCAGTCCGAGACCAGGCTGGTCAACATGGAGAGACTGGGTCTCTATCATAAATCAACAATTAGCCATTGGGGTGGCGCACACCTGTAGTTCTTCCAGCTACTTGGAAGGCTGAGGTGGAAGGATCGCCTGAGCCCAGCAGGTTAAGGCTGCATGGTCTTGAGTGTGCCACTGCACCGCAGCCTGGCAACAGAGTGAGACTCTGACTCAAAAACAAGCAAAAAAAAATCCACATACACAAAAAGAAAATGATCAGGTGAGTCAAGCATGGTTTTCATATCTAAGGAAAGCAGAAGAAAGTCAGTGTATTCAGGACATATGGCAATGATCCACACCATATTCTCCAAGGTAGAAAGACGCGTGCAGCTTTTTGGGCCCCAGAGTTCACCAGCACATTCAAGATGTCAGCTCCACTCTCCCATTCCAGTTCAGCCTTCTACAAATAAGTGCCACTTTAATCCTGTTTGGCTATGTGTTGAGAATTACCTATCTCAGGCCCTCATAAATTACGATGTATTCATGCGATCTACTATATTCTGGCAAACCCCTAGTCTTCATCCATAACCCCTAGACTCTCAGGCACTGCAGACCTGGGGTCAGTTTTTCAGAGGTATCTGGGAGAAAGGGGTGGGGATGGGAGTCCACATTGCCAAGCCCTTACCCTGTTCGCCTAGGGCTCTTCCAGCACCATGAGGTGACGTGAAATGTGAAAATGCATTTCTGGCCCAGGTAAGCGCTCACCAAGCATCAGTATCCTTTCTACTCAGAAAAGCTTATGGGAAAGAAGAGCCAATCCCTGATTTAAGAGAGGAGTGTACACAGCCAAGTTATTTGTGGTATTTCTTTGATCATTTTGGAATCCTTAAAGTTATTTCTAAAGTGATGGCATGGGCCGGGCATGGTGGCTCAAGCCTGTAATTCCAGCCCTTTGGGAGGTGGAAGCAAGAGGACTGCCTGAGCCTGGGCAACTTGAGGACATCTTGTCTCTACAATAACTCAAAAAAATTAGTTGGGCTTGGTGGTGCGTGCCTATATCCCAGCTACTTGAACGGCTGAGGCAGAAAAAGGGTCTATGGCATGGCCTCGGTAGCTTGAAATACAAGAGCTGAATCTTACTGCAGTGCAAACTGTGGAAGTCAGGTGCCCATATTTTATTCAACCCTGCTGTCTTGAAAACTAGAGCATGGCCGGGTACAATGGCTCAGTGGCTCATGACTATAAATCCCAGCACTTTGGAGGGCGAGACCAGGGGATTGCCTGAGCCCAGCGGTTCAAGACCAGCCTGGGAAACTTGGTGAGATTGCATCACTGCAATAAATTTTTTAAAAAATTAGCTGTGGCGAGTGCCTGTAGTTCCAGCTACTTGGAAGGCTGAGGTGGAAGGATCGTCTGAGCCCAGCAGGTCAAGGCTGCAGTGGCCGGAAGTGTGCCACTACACTCCAGCCTGGGTGACAGAGTGAGACTCCGACTTCAAAAAAAAAGAAAGAAAGTTGGAACACGACCTGCATCCTTGAGCGGCAGGCAGTGAATGCTTTACAGAAACTTGAGGAGCCAGAATGTGCTTAAAAATGTGTAGAGTGGGCCGGCTGGGTGCGGTGACTCATGCCTATAATCTAAGCACTTTGGAAGGCTGAGGTGAGAGGATGGCCTGAATCCACTGGTTAGAGACCTGCCTGCACAACATGGTAGGACCTCAACCCTGCAATAAATAAAAAAATGAGTCGCGCATGCCTGTAGTTTCAACTATTGGAAAGCTGAAGTGGAAGGACCACCAGAGTCTAGCTGGTCAAGGCTGCAGTGGCCGTGAGCATGCCGCTACCCTCCAGCCTGGGCAACAGTTGAGATTCCACCTCAAAAAACAACAAAATTTGTAAAGTGGGTCGACCTCAGGTTAAATGATCTTGTCACAGCTAAAAGAAAATATACATTGAAACCCGGAAGGGCATCCAAAGAAACTTCTGGAAGTGATGAATGTCTCAAAGTGCTGGAATTACAGGCATGAGTTTGATAGTGGTGATGGTATCCTGCGCGCAGCATAAGTCACCACTCTTCAAACTGTACACTTTAAGCACTTGCAGTCTTGTTTGTATATTAATTCCACATTAAGCAGTTAAATGTTCCCATGCCCCTCCCCAGTATAATTTTACATAACTTGAGTGATTACCCCTTTAAAGGGTATAATTTTGGATTGGGCATGGTGACGAATGCCTGTAATTCAAGCACTTTGAGAGGCTGAGGTGGGAGGATTGCGTGAGTCAGGGGTTCAGGGCACATAGGGAGACCTCGTGTGCAACAACAACAACAAAAAGCCAGGAAAGGAGGCATCCTTGTACTCCTAGCTACCTGGAAAGCTGAAGTAGAAGGATAGTCTAATCCTGGGTGGCACAGGCTGCAGTGAGTCTTGATCATGTCACTGTACTAGATCATGTGGGACGGAATGAGACCCAAATCAAATAAGTAAATAAATCTAAAAGTGGAGAAAATAACACATTCTGAGTGATCTTATCACAGTTAAAAGAAAATGTACCTTGAAACTCAGAAAGGTTCACAGCGAGACTTTTGCAGGTAATGGGATTTTTATAGTGATGACAATTACATGGGTGCAGCATACATCCAAACTCTTCAAATTGCACACGTTAAGCATAAGCAGCTTTGTTTGGCTGACTATTTTCCTTTTTTTTTCTTTCCGAGTTGGAGTCTCACTCTGTCACTCAGGCTGGAGTACAGTGGCATGCTCATGGCCACCGCATCCTCGCCCTGCTGAGCTCAGGCAATCCTTCCACCTCAGTCTTCCAAGTAGGTGGAACTGCAGGTATGCGCCACCACGCCCGGCTGATTTTTTGATTTATCGTAGAGATGAAGCCTCGCCAAGTTGCCCAGGATGGTCTCAAACCTGTAGGCTCAGGCAATCCTATCTCCTCGGCCTCTCAAAGTGCTGGGATCACAGGCATGAGCCAGCACACACGGCCTTGCTATTTTCTTATACCAGTTATTCCACATGAAACTGTTAAATGCATGAACACATACACACACACACACACACACACACACACTCTTTAGGTAAAGTTTACATGCCTCAAGTGTTCACCCTTTTAAAGTGTATAATCTGGTGTCAGGAGTGGTGGCTCATGTCTGCATTCCCAGCAAATTGGGAGGTGGGAAGACTGCATGAACTGAGGAGTTTGTATCTAGCCTGGGCAACATGGTGAACTTGGGTCTCTTTATTAAAAAAGGGTGGAGGGAGCAGGCACAGAGGCTCATGCCTATAATCCCAGCACTTTGGGAGGCTGAGGTGAGAGGATTGCCTGAGGATTTGGGACCAACCTGGGCAATTTGGTGAGACCTGGGCAATTTGGTGAGACCTTGCCTCTACAATAAACAAAAAAATTAGTTGTGTGTGGTGGTGCCTGCTTGAAGTTCCAGCTGCTTGGAAGGCTGAGGTGGAAGGATCGCCTGAGCCCAGCAGGCTGACGCTGCAGTGGCTACAAGCATGCCAAAACACTAGGCAGGGTAGTAGTGTGTGCTACTATCTTGTAGTCCCAACAATTCGGGAGGCTGAGGTAGAAGGACTGCCTGAGCCCGTTGTGTCGAGGCTACAGTGAGCTGTGATGGCGCTGTGCACGCCATCGTGGCAACAGAGTGGTGAGAATGGATTCTGCCCCCTTCCTGCCGCTGGGCTAGTGGGAGATATTCAGTCAGCCCAGGTGAGGCCACTGCTGATCCCGAATCAGCTACATGTGTTTCTGTGTTTATTCACTCAATCATACAAGAAATATATTTGAGCATTTGCCGCATCCTGCCACGGTGTGGTAGTTCATGCCAGTAATCTTAGCATGTTTGGAGGCCAAGGTGGGAGGACAGCTTGAACCCAGGAGTTTGAGACTCACCTGGGAAACACAGCACGACTTACTCTGAAGAAATAATCAAACAGTAGCCAGGTGTGATGGTTCACGTCTGTAATCCCAGCTACTTGCGAGGCTCAAGTGGATGGATCCCCCGAGTCCAGGAGCTTTGAGGCTGCAGTAAGCCATGATGATGGCTGCTTTCCAGCCTGGGTGACAAAGGGAGATACTCAAATCCAAAAAATGAAAATAAAAATTAGAAAGTATATTTCTGTCAAGTTAAAGGATCTGAATATATACATTGAAACCTGTAAAAGTACACAAGAAGACTTTTGGAGGTGATGGACATGTTTGTTACCACTATCGTGGTAGTGGTATCAAGAGTGCAGCATAAGTTCAAACTCTTCAAACTGTACACATTAAGCACATGCAGCTTTGTTTGGCTGGCTGTTTTAGTATACTAATTATTCCACATTAAGCTGTTAAATGCATGCTCACACACAGACACACAGAAACACACAACAGACACACACTAGAGGTATAAATCACCCTACTGAAGTGTATAAATTGGGGTTGAGGGAGATGGCTCACACCTGTAATCCCAGCACTTTGAGAGGCCGAGGCAGGAGGATTGCTAAAGCCCAGGACATTCAAGTCCAGCCTAGGCAACACAGTATGAACTCGTTTCACAAAAAATTGCATCCATATCCCTCCATCCCCTCCAAAAATAATGTGCCAGTAATTGGTGGCACGCCTGCAATCCTAGCTCCTTGTGAAGCTGAGTTGGAAAAATTGGTTGAACAGAGGTAGTCAAGGCTGTGGTGAGCTGTGATCGTGCTACTGCACTCCAGCCTGAGCAACAGAGTGAGACAGAGTCAAAAACAATAAATAAAGTAAAAACTGTAGGCTGAGCATGGTGACTAGCACCTGTAATCCCAACTTTTTACTTTTTGAGTTGGAGTGTCACTCTGTCATCCAGGCTGAAGTGCAGTGACTTACTTGCTCATGGCCACTGTAGCCTCGACCTGCTGGGCTCAGGCGATCTTTCTGTCTCAGCTTTCCCAGTAGCTGCAACGACAGGCGCGCACTACCACGCCAGTCTTGTTTTTTGATTTATTGTAGAGACGAGGTCTCACCAAGTTGCCCCAGCTGATCTCAAGCACCTAAACTCAGGTAATCCTCTTGCCTCGGCCTCCCAAAGAGCTGGAATTGCAGGCCTGAGCTACCGCGTCCGGCTAGTCCCAACACTTTTTAAAGGCCAAAGAGGAAGGGGAGTTTGAGACCAGCAGTTGGAGACCAACCTGGTCAACATAGAGAGAGCTCCCCTCTACACATAATTTTTTTAAATACCCAGACGTGTAGTTCATGCCTATAGTCTCAATTACTCGGGAGGCTGAGGTGGAAGTATCGCCTGAGTCCAGGATGAAGAGGCTGCAGTGAGCCATGATCCTGCCACTGCACCCCATCCTGGGCAACCCAGTGAGACACAAATTAAAAGCAAACAAACAACAACAAACTCAGTTGTAGGTTGGGCATGATGGCTCACAACAGCAATCTCAGGGCTTTGGGAGGCTGAGGTGAGAGGATTGCTTGAGTGCAGGAATTCGAGAATAGCCTGGGCAACACAGTGAGACATATTCTGTAGAAATAATAATTTTAAAAATGTTAGGCATGGTGGTGGGTGCCTACTGGCCCAGCTAATAGGGAAGCTGAGGTGAAAGTATTGCCTGATCCCAGGGGGTCCAGACTGCAGTGAGTCGAAAACACGCTACTGTACTTCAGCCTGGGTGACACAGTGAGAACCTTCCCCTCCCCCAGAGAGGGGTGGGGGAGAGAGAGAGAGATATAAAACGTACGTATTGTAGGTCCGGTGTGGTGGGTCACTCCTGTAATTTCAGCACTTTTGCAGGCTGAGGTGGGAGGATTGTTTGAGACCTGGAGCTCGAGACCAGCCTGGGAAACATATTGAGAACTCCTGTCTACAAATGATCAAAAAATGACCCAGGCTGTCGGTTTGCCCCTATTGTCCCAGCTATGTGGGAGGCTGAGGCAGAAAGACTGTCGGAGCCTAGGATGTCAAGGCTGCAGTGAGCTATGACTGCAGTGACACAGTGAGACTCAAATCCAAAGAAAAGAAAAGAAAAGGATAGGGGAAAAATTTTTTTGTAGGCTGGTTGAGGTAGCTCATGTTCGTTATTCCAACACTTTGGGAGATCCAGGCGGGAGGATTGCATGAGCTCAGGAGTTTGAGTCCTGCTGGGCAACATAGTGAGACCCAGTCTCCACAAAAATAATAATAATAATAATAATTAGAAAAAGAAATTAGCCTGGCCTGGTAGACCCAGCTTCTCAGAAGGCTGAAGTGCAAGGATCTCTGAGCACAGAAGGTAGAGCCGTCACCATGCCACTGCACTGGAAGTGAAAGATGAGACACTGATGCCCCGCCCTCCCCCCCCCCCCCCCAAATTGTTAGTTTACGCCTGTAATCCCAGCCCTTTGGGAGTCTGAGGTGGGAGGACTGCTTGAGCCTAGTTGATCGAGACCAGCCTGGTAAAACATTAGCCAGGTGTGGTGGTGCGTGCCTATAATCCCAGCTACTCGGGAGATACAGTGAGACCCCGAATCACACACACACAAAAGAAACAAAAATAGAACAGTTTGTAGATTGCGCTCACGTTAAAAGATTTTATCCCACTTAAAAAAATATATACACTGAAACCCAGAAAGCTACACAAGGAGACTTTTGAAGGTGATGGATATGCTTATTTCTTCAATTGTGGTGATGGGTACAGCGTATTGTCCAGCCTCTTTAAACTGCATATTTAGCAAGTGCAGTGTTTGGCTGGCTGTTTTTGTGTGCCACTTATCCCACGTTAAGCTGTTAAATGTATGCATGCTCTCTCCCTCTTGCCGGCACATGCGCTCTCTCTGTCTCTCTGTCTCTCTCAGACGCGCGCGCGCGCGCACACACACACACACACACACACACACACACACACACACGGTAAAATGCACATACCTCAAGTGTTCACCCAGGTGTGTAAGTCGGGGCCAGGCTCATGCCTGTAATCCCAGCACTTTGGGAGATCAAGGCAGGAGACAGGGCATGAGGACTGGTTGAGGCCAGGAGCCGCCTAGGCAACAGAGCGACAACTCCTTCCTACAAAAACGAAAACGAAAACAAAAACTAAATTAGCCAGAGATGGTGGTGCATGCCTGTAAGTTCAGCTACTTGGGAGGCGGAGGCAGAACGATCACCTGAATTCAGGTGGTGGAGGCTGTGGTGAGTCGTGACCGTGCCACTGCGCTCCGGCCTGGGCAACGAAGGACTTTCAGAGTGCGTTTCCTGCATTCACAAAGCACCGCATCTAATCCAGAACAACACAAGGGACACACAATTCACACGCCATAACGTTCGCCCTTTCAAAGAGGATTTTGCTCTGCACAAAGCCCTGCAACTGGCACCAATCCACAACAATTAATGATCTGTTTTTAAAACAAACCATGGTTTTGCAATCACATGTCGGAGTCACAATGGGTCACTGTTTCGTACAATGGATTTAGCTTTAAAAAAAGAAAAAAGAAGAAAAAAAGCCCTAAACGCTGCTCGTTCAGGACCCAGGTGACCCATTTCCGGGGGCGGCGAAAGAGATTTGAGGGTGTATACTGCGTCGGGGAAGCTCAGACGTCCCGAAGGGAGGAACACACAACAAAACGTCCCGCGTCACAACACCACTGACACCTGAGAGTCAGTAAGAGTAACTGAAATTTTTAGTAATTTCGGTTCCTGGCTTTAACTTCTACCACATAAGAAAAAGGAGTTTTTGCTTAGTAGAGGTGGAAGCCAGGAACTGAAATTCTCGTCCATCGGAGTTGCTCGGCTCGGGACCGCAGAGTAAGTAGCACCGGAAGGAGGGACGTTCTCTTCCTTCACAGCGTCTCGCCATGGTAAGAGGTCTGCTTTCCAGCTCCGGGTTTATCTGCCTCCATCTTTGAGGAAAGGCTGCTCCCCCTTTGCGTTCCTTCGCTTTTCGGCGTCCGTACTTGGCGGGTGGCAGTGCTCCTAGAATCCCGTTTTGGAGAGCTGAGGTAGGAGAAGAGTGGGGCTCTGGCCTCTGGGCTGGCGCGCCCTCCCCACCTCCGCAAGCTTGCAGGTAGCACCCAAGTTCCTAGGCCTTGGGGCAGCGGGGTTGGCACGTGAGCCCATCCTCCGCCACGCGGCCCTGCTCTGGCTTGTACTCGGGTTAGCCTATTTCGCCTCGCTTAAGCAGTTTCATGCTTGGAGAGCCCTGGGGACGCGCTCTCCCCGGACACTCAGGAGACCCCGCGCGGTTTTCAAAGGTTTGTGAGTTCTGCGGCGTCTGTGTCGGCCTGGGTCTGGGAGGTCGGAACATCTGCTTAAAGTTGGGCCAGACTGAATAGGTCGGACGGCTCTTTCTCCCCGGAATCAGCTACTGTCCTTTAGCAGTTCCTACCAGCTTAAGATTATAGGCCATTCTGATGTCAGCGGAGAAGAGCTGCAGTGAGTTTGGTGTCTTTTCCAGGCCCGAGGCCCCAAGAAGCACCTGAAGCGTGTTGCCGCACCGAAGCATTGGATGCTCGACAGACTAACGGGGGTGTTCGTGAGTATGACTTTATTTGCTTCTCAGTGATAAGTCATTGTTGCAGACGTATAACTGCTGCTTGCTCTCTTTTCTTTTCTTTTCTTTTCTTTTCTTGCTTCAGGATGTATTGAGAGGACAGAAAAGCTCCCACGGTGGCAGGGGACCCAAAGGGGTTGCCCCTGTTTCTTAGGGACAGTGTTTGCTTATTTGCTATGCGGGTTTTTCCTTGGGGTTATAGCAGGTGAAGACTTGCTGTTGCAAACCCTTGTCCTTGCTCTCTTTCCTAAAGGACCCTATGAGAGTGTTCAGAAACTGTGGGTCAAACAGCCCCGGGCTTTGGGCGGTGTTGGTGATCTATAATTTCACTAAGAGCCAGGGCATTCCATCATTTAGTAGCTAAGCATTGAGAGCCCAGTGCATTGTTGTATGGGCCTACCCTGGGGAGAGCCCAATGCATTGTTATATGGGCCTACCCTTGGGGTTATGTCTGGGTACAAAGTGGTTCCAAAAACACCAACAAAAACCATCCTTTTGTGTTGATGCTTACAGCCTCCTGGGAGGAGAGAAGTTTACAGAGTGTTCACAGGTGCCGAGTGCGAGTGCAGGGCAGTAGGAAGGGAAGGAGGTTTAGAGTGATTGCAGTTTTAAAGAGAGAGAAACAAGAAAGCCTCTTTAAAGGGATCAGGAAGAGGTAAGGGAGTGAACCCTTGGCGGTATTAGGAGGTAAATGTTTTCAAAAGATCACTCTGGCTGCTACGATGGGGAGATTTCTTTCAGATTGTGTCATATGGCCAACACATTCCCTTAATACTTGAACACTCACAGACACAGGAATAAAAATGCCAGCAAAAGAAGGACAGGATGCCACACTCCCGTGGCGTCCTTTGCTCTTTGAGCTTCCTACTTTACAGTGGACTTCCCGGCACAGAGCCAAGGGGGTTAGCAACTGGGCTGAGAGTTCCACATCAGAGAAGAATTCATAATCAGATGCATTTAATTTTAAGTTAATTGTTTTAAAAGGTAAAAGAACAGCTTTTTATCTTGAGCCCAGGTTGCTGGTGTAACAGGCAAGGCTGTGGGAATCCACGGGAAGGACAGGACATTGGGAAAGGAATGCCAGAGGCACTTGAAGACCAGGGGCAGGGTTTGAAGATGAAGACAGTGGTTCCAGAGGCACCATACTGCAGGAGCCCTATCCACATAATTAGAAGTTTCACTTGAGGCAGGGTTCTGACAAGGATGAGACCGGGCGGTGCCTGCCTGATAGAGTTCAATTTTTTGACTGCCCTGTTGTATCCCTCTTCCCCTCAACAAGTGGGGACGGTCGCACTGACTGTGGCATGCCATTTGCTCGGTCTGGGTAAGAGGTGGAACATGAGACCTCAAGTGCGGTAAGACTGGGAGAGAGAGAAGGATCACATCCTTCTGGGGAAAAAGTGGACTGAGTTGGGTGGCAGGGGGGATTTCTGACCTAGCGCTTTGCTCAGTTCTTTTCATAGTGACAGATTCAATACTCTTGGACAGCTTTTTAGCCTAGTTTTGTCCAGAATGTCAGGGGTGCTTGGTTTGTCAGGGTTTTGGAGGCTAAAGAGGCGATGGGGGTTGTCACAGCACATGTGTCCAGGATCCACTTAGTTGGAAGGGTCTGACCTTCCTTCTCTCCGCCTTCCTTTCTTTGCATTTGGCTTTTTTCTTCTTGAAACCACAAACCCAGAGGCAAGACTCCTGATGAGCAAGGTCATAGAGGAAGGAAAGGGGGCAAGCTGTTGCATGTGCAGCCTCCTGAACCTTGACTGCTTAAATGCCAGGATTGCTCCTAAAGTTGGTCTCCTGGTGTGTATGGTTGTGCTCATGTGTATTCTCCTCAGCATCCTGAGTGCATTAACCCAGAGCCATAGACTCAAGTGGCCATTGTACCGGAATGTAAGAGTGGTAGAGCAGCCATAAGTATAGTCGCTTTTTTTTGTTTTTTTAATTGGAGGCTTACTCTGTCACCCAGGCTGGAGCGCGGTGGCACGCTCACAGCCACGGCAGCCTCGACCTGCTGGGCTCAGGTGATCCTTCCACCTCAGCCTTCCAAATAGCTGGAATTACAGGCAGACACCACCACGCCTGGCTAATGTTTTTTTGAGTTAATTGTAGAGACATCTCGCCAAGTTGCCCAGGCTGGTCTCAAGTCCGTGGGCTCAGGCTTCCTCTCACCTCGGCCTCCCAGAGTGCTGGGAGCCACCGTGTCCGGTCAGGATAGTCACTTTTACAGTGTTTATTGGGACAGGTACAGGGGTTGGTTGGTGTCATTCAAACACACCCATCGAGTCTTGGGGGTTCCTAACCTAGTGAAATATATTCCCACATTCATCTTGCTCCTGCTTCTAAGCAAAAATAACTTTGGGTGAATAATGTTCATTATACCTCTTTGTGATCGAACATCATCAGCATCGAGAAGACAAGTGAGCATTTCCGCCTGGTCTGTGACACAAGGGCCGTTTTTCTGTTCACCGAATCAAGGCAGAAGAGGCATAGGTAAATTGTGCAAGTCAAGTTCAGTGGACTTCATAATTTCCAGGCAGATAAATCTCGTAATGTCAGTGGGCATTTAGGCCAGATGCCAGGAATGTTTGCTACCTCTATTCTTAGGCTGGCTGCTTACTCCAGGCATATATTTCCACCAAAACTGAAGTATGGTAATGAATTTTCCACATGAGGCTGTTTTACATACACAGTACAGAGTAAGCCATTCTGATGGACAGGATGTTTCTGTCCAGGAAAACCTTATTGTATCAGAATCACGAAGGCCTTGGTAAGAATCTGGACTCCACTGTTCAATAATTTTCGGCAAGAGTATGTTGAGCCTTTGTTTCCGCTGTAAATGGTGGTAATATCCTTTTTTGCTGGGTTACTGTAAGGTTTCAGTGAGTGTGTTAGTAGCAGTATTGCCTTGCACTTACTAGACATACAAGAAGACTCTTGACTTCCTACCTCCTGCCTTAGTCCCCAAGACCTTAGTCTCTGCCCTCCCCAGATTTAACAGGCAAAAGACGGTGCCTTTTGTGGAAACGTTTCTCAAAAGGCAACCTTCAAAGAAGCTTCCTTGTGTGTGGACAACATCTTTCTTTGGCATAGAGAACAACACGTTCTCTTTGGAAACCAGGATCACCCTTGAGTCATCCTTTCCTCGTTTCCCTGGGTGTGAGGTCTTGGAGTAACTTTTCTCTTCTTATTTCTCACGTAACCCAATCGCCTTTACAGTGACCAAATGTCCTCTAAATACGTATTCTGTGGGTGAATCTTAACATATCTAGTCAGAAGTTGTTTTCACTTTATTTCACTGACTTGCCTTGCCTTTTTCTCAAAGTTCATTTCCTTTGGGAAAATACACTGTAGTCCTCAGGGCAGTTCACAGGTGTTTGCATGTCTGGTTGGTTGGTCGGATGTATGCTTTAACTGTTTTGGTTAAAACAGTTTGGCATCCCTTGAAGCAGGGTCCACTCTGTTTTTGTGGATGGCTCCCACAAGGTGGCATGTGGGTTTAGACTCAGGAATGAGGCCTAGAATCCTGAGTCCTGATGTACCTAAAATTAAAAGGCACAGGGGGAATTTCAACTCCGATGACTGGTGTGTTGCATTTGGATCTCAAATGACAACGCAGATTGGTAGTCCCTGTGAATTTTTTTTTTTTTTTTTTGAGCTGGAGTCTCACTGTTGTCCAGGCTGGAATGCAGTGGCATGCTCACTGCCGCTGCAGCCTCGACCTACTGGGCTCAGGTGATCCTGATTCAACCTTCTAGGTAGCTGTAACCACTGCATGTGCCACCATGCCTGGCTATTTTTTTTTTTTTAATTTTAGAGTTGAAGTCTTCCCATGTTGCTCAGGCTGATCTGGAACCCCTGAGCTCAGGCAGTCCTGTCACCTCTGCCTCCCACTGGAATTACAGGCTTGAACCACTGCACCCGGCTATCCCTGTGAATTTTTAAAAGGGGAGAGGTAGAGGGGTAGAAAGAAGGATATAATTGGAGTGTTGCTTACACCTCCCAAATTGGCCTGCCGCCATGTAGAAGCTTGTGTCTAGAGGAATATCCAGCAGTAGCAGAAGTGCAAGAGATCTCTAACCTTCACCTTAGGTTAGAGATACTAACCTTGTGCCAGAGAAGAGGGATTTGGGGGAAGTGATTGTTTGCTAGTTTCTTTGGGCAGTTGGCCACGGAGCGTTCCCTGGCACTCAGTCCACCCAACTTGGCTTAGCCAAAAGTTCAAGGGCACAGAGACTGTAGAGAATTGCAGGTCTTGGAACCTCAAGGGTGTCCGGGAGGTTTGTGTACATATTTTGTTGTTGTTGTTTCGAGTAAGGGTCTCACTCTGTCTCCCAGGCTGGAGTGCAGTGGCAGTGACAGTTCAGCACAGACTCGACCTCCTGGGCTCAGACCATCCTTCCACCTCAACCTCTTGAACTACAGGTGCATGCCACCACGTCCGGCTAATATGTATTTCTTTTAGAGGTGAAGTCTCGCTGTGTACAGAGTTATTGATCTACCAGAGAATTTGCATAGGTTAGCGGAGAGAGAGAAGCCCTCAAAAAAAAAAAAAAAAGAAACACTAGGCTGGGCGCTGTGGCTCATGCCTATAATCCCAGCACTTTGGGAGGCCAAGGTGAGAAGACTGCCTGAGCCCACCGGTTCGAGACCGGCCTGGGCAACTTGGCCAGACCTCATCTCTGCAATAAATCAAAAAATCAGCCGGGCATGGAGTGTGCGTCTGCCAGCTACTTGGAAGGCTGAGGGGAAGGCTCACCTGAGCCCAGCAGGTTGAGACTGCGGTGGCTATGAGCGTGCCACCGCACTCCTGCCTGGGCGACAGAGTGAGAGACTCCAACTCAAAAAAAACAAAAACAAAAGAGAGAGAGAGAGAGAGAGAGAAAAAGAAAATCTAAAAAGGGAGTATGCTGGGGATCTTGAGAATACTGAGCCTGGTGTATTTAAGACATAATTTACCCCTTTAATGAGTTGATGTTAATTGAAGCCCAAAGAATGGAAGTCGTTGAATTTGAGAATAGGAGATGAGGTCTGACTGCGGCTACAGAGGCGATGGCAGAAATTGTGAGTGAGCCATGATGAGCCTAATGGGAAGTAAGGTGGTGCCTGTTGCCATTGTGAAAGGCGGTTAGGGGACTCTGATTAGGGGAGCACAAGTGTCGCTGGGAAGGTAGCAAAGAAGACAGAGGGTTTTGAATACAAAATAGGAAGTAAGGGAATGCTGCAACAGCTGGTGGAAGCAAATGTAGGGCAGGGTGGTAGCGTTATTTGGTGGTAGGGTAAGGAGATGGTATTACAGATCTTGAACTCCGTGGAAGCTTGAGAGAGTTGTGGGAGAGCAGTACCTTAATTTGGGGGGCTGAGCTTGCCTTGGTGTAACTTTCAAGCAGATGATTGGCAGTTAGAAAGAAGTAGCTGATGATTAATATAGAGGACTGAAAATTTGCTGAGCAGGGTTACAGTAGAGGCTGTGTGTGGATGGTTGGCACGGAATCCTCACTGACATCGGGTGGTTTGTGTTCCAGTGATGGGTGTGTATGGGAAGAAGGCAGTTTCACATTGGAGAGGGTTTACGTATGGGATCTAGACAGTACAGGTTCTGTTTGCTGAAAAATACAAATCACTGGTTAAAGAAATCAAAAAGGGGAAATCAGAGTATCTAGCCAAAGGGCAAAGCCTAGTTTTTTGTGGATTACTGTTCTTGAACACCAAGAAGACTGAGGTGGCAGTTGCTTCCGAAGAAGAAGATAGATAACTTTGTGAGCAGGGCATTTCTTTTAAGATGAGGTGCTATGTTTGCTCATTTCTTTTAGAGAATTGGAGACTAGTGCAAGAAGAGGTAATTAAGATCGTGAAGGTAGAGTCCTTTTTTGGTGGGCAAGGAGGAAAAGACAGATGGAGGGAACAGGTAGCTGAAGTTAAATTTCAGAAAAGGTGGAACCTGGGCTGTTAGATTTGTTTGTGAGGAAGGCCGGGAGGGAAAGATTTCAAATTTGTCTCCTGTTAGCATCATACAAAGGATAGCAGAAGCTTAAGGGCAAGGAACTCCTCACTCTGCAGAGTTTGAGAGGGACAGAGTAGAAGACTTTCAGTCGAGCCTCACTTGAGATTCATTTTGGAAAGTGAGAGGGGCCCTCACCTAGCAGTCAAGGTTGTATGGAAAGAGCAGGTGGGTTACAGGTGGTGACATGATTACGAGTTAGATGTCTTCTCTTTCTTTTGGCAGGATGATATTCAAGAGTTAAGTAGTCGTTTTCTCCAAATTTCCATCTCTGAGAGTGATGAGAAACTGACATGTTCTGCCTAAGAATTTTGCTTAGGTATGTTTGGCTTGTAAGTATCCAGCCTAAGCTACTGTTTGTTCTCCTGTCTTCCATTTGTCTCTGACATTTTATAAGCGGTTGGTTTGAGGTCTCCCAACTCATGAAGTAGACAGATAGCTTTCAAGTTTGGCCCCACTGATCGCTGAGTCCAGGCCTAGTGGTGCTGTTTCCTGTGATTTGGTCCCAGAGTGTCCAGGAGTATTGAGTGGGGGTCAATACTGGGCAACAGTATGGGGGAGGGGGGGATGTGTTTCCTCTGTGCTCTAGGGGCTTCTTTACCCTAGACTTGAGCACGCCTAAATTCTTTGCCCACTCTCCTGGAGGCTTACAGACTGTAGCATGGTAGTTTTCCACTTCCGAGTAGAGGGCAATGAGTGGCTTTGATTAAGGTATCATACTGTCAGCCACATGTGTTGCCCCTGATGTTGGACAGGTTAGTAAAGCTCTCTGTCCTTGGCGTGACTTTTTTTTTTTTTTTTAATTTGGTCTAAGGCATTTCTGCTTGGCTGTCTAGTGAGCCTCTTTCAGCACCCTGGTCAGTCTGTGTCGGTGCCCGTACTCTACCCTCATCGGACTTAAGTATTTTGTCTACTGTAGCACTACACCCTGGTTTTGGTATCTAGTCCTGTCTGTTGAATCTGGTTGTGTATTGGATCTTTTCTTCCTTTGCTAGGGTTTGCATACTTGGTTGGAGGAAATGCCCCGAATTGCATTTGGTATCTTTATTTTCTTTTTGAATAGGCATCTCTGTTGCCCAGGATGGAGTGCAGTGTCACGCTCAAGGCCACTGCCTGCAGCCTTGACCTACTGGGCTCAGGCGATCCTTCCACCTCAGCCTTCCAAGTAGCTGGAAGGAACCACAGGCATGCGCCACCACGCACAGCTCATTTTTTTTTTTTTTTGGTTTGTTTAGAGACGAGGTCCCACGAAGTTGCCCGGGTGGGTGTCAAACTCCTGGACTCAGGCAATCCTCTCGTCTCAACCTGCCAGAGTGCTGGGATTATAAGTGTGAGCCACTGTGCCTGGCTGTATTTGGTATCTTTTTTTTTTTTTTGAGTTGGAGTCTCACTCTGTCGCCCAGACTGGAGTGCAGTGGCCCGCTCCTGGCCACTGCAGCCTCAACCTGCTGGGCTCCGGCAATCCTTCCGCCTCAGCCTTCCGAGTAGCCGGAATTACAGGCACGTGCTACCACACCCGGCTAATTTTTTTTTTTTTTATTGTAGAGATGAGGTCTCACCAAGTTGCCCAGGTGGGTCTCAAACCCGTGGGCTCAGGTAATCTACTCACCTCAGCCTCTCAAGGCGCGGGATTACAGGCTGAGCCACCGGGCCCGGCTTGCATTTGGTATCTTAACAGCAGGGAGCAACCACCAGCCTCCCCGCACCGGTCACCCACACCCTCATTGTAGACGGTACTTAGATCCTCACATGATGGGATCATTCCTGTAGTCACCTGGATTTGCACTTGGCAACTTTTTGCTCCTTTACTGCCACCGTTCACACCATCAAAGTCCCATCCAACCTTGTCTTGTAGGCCCTGAACTCACAAAGGACTTCTTCGAACAAGAGGCTTACTCACTGTTGTCTTTTTTGGGAGGTGTAGGGGGGCATGTTTGTCCTTTAGTGCCAAGCGGACGTCTAAACTCAGAGGCATTCCTGAAGTCATTAACTTGGGGTTGGTACACACTGGCAGGGCAGCGGGAAGCGAGGAGGTGGTTTTCCTTTTCTTTCAGAAAGAAAAGGGCTCAACCAGCCTGACTGACCCTCTGGCTTTCTTTAAGAGTATAATTGGCACGCTTGCACAAAATCCTTCAGTTTTGCATTTGCGCAGGACCTCTCTATTATATTCTCTAAGATTTTCTGTTGGTTGGTCCAGTGGGCAGCTTAGTTTCTGTGCTTAACTCGTTGGCAAGGAGAGCTGGGAATGGTCTTGATTTGCGTATTTTTTTCTCACCCTGTTGTCCAGGTTGTAGTGCAGTTGCACACTGCTCACCGCCAATAGCCTCGAACTACGGGGCTCAGGAGGTCTCTCCACCTCAGCCTTCCGAGTAGCTAGAACTATAGGCATGCACCAGCATGCCCAACTAATTTTTTAATTTACTATAGAGACGAGGTCTTGCCGTGTTGCCCAGGGTGGTCTTGAACCCGGATGCTCAGGCAGTCCTCTCGCCTCCACCTCCCAAAGTGCTGGGATTACAGGAGTGAGCCATCGCATCCTGCTTGATTTGTGTGTGTGTGTGTGTGTGTGTGTGTGTGTGTGTGTGTGTTTATTGAGTTGGGGTCTCATTCTGTCACCTAGACTGCTGGAGTGCAGTGGCACGGTCACGGCCACCCCTGTGTCGACCTGCTGGGCTCTGGCGATCCTTCCACCTCAGCCTTCCAAGTAGCTGGAACTAGAGGCACCCGTTACGGTGGCCAGCTAAGTTTTTGAGTTATTGTAGAAATGGGGTCTTGCCAAATTGCCCCAGGCTGTTCTTGAACTCGTTGGCTGGAGCAGTCCCTTCACTTCTGCTTTCCAAAGTGCTGGGATTACAGGCTTGAGCCAACGTGCCCAGCCTACTTTGCCAGTTTTAAGCAGTGACTTTTGATGGGGAAACCTGAATTAGGTAAGGTGGGCATTGTCAACCACAAATGGGTTTTGTTTGTTTTAGATGACATGGTATATATACCATTTGAGGCCTCTAAAAATGGCTTCAGGCCTGGATAACCCATTGGACTGATGCATGGACCCAGGATTTTGAACAGCATCTGCTGATGTTATTTGAGCTACACCAGAGGGTTATGTGTAAATGGGGAGACGCAGGAAGTAGATTTTTTTTTTTTTTTGCATCGGAGTCTTGCACTGTGCTCCAGGCGGCAGTGCAGTGGCACACTCACGGCCATTGCAACCCTGACCGGCTGGGCTCAGCTGATCCTTCTGCTTTGTTCAACCTTCCAGGTAGCTGGAGCCACAAGAGTGCGCCACCACGTCTGGCTGATTTTTTGATTTATCACAGAGATGAGAGGTCTTGCCAAGTTGCCCAGGCTGGTCTTGAATCCCAGGACTAAGGCAATCCTCTCTCCTCCGCCTCCCCAAGTGCTGGGATTACAGGCGTGAGCCACCACGTCTGGCTGAAAGTAGATATTTTAAGGGTATGCCACTTCAGAACAAAGGAGAGAGAAGCAGCTTGTATATACTGAAAGCGTCTGGCTGGCTGGGACAGCTGTTAATTACCTAGCCTGGTCATAAAAGCTTCACGGTCCCTAGCAATGGTAGAGTTAAATACGTTACTTGGACTCTTCTGTAGCCACCATCCCATAGTTGCAGACTGAGATCTATCAGTCAGAAATGATGTCCCTGAGGAAAACAAACAAACCAAAAAAACGGGTTGACCAGTTGATCTGTGCCTATCCCATGTCCAAAAGCAACAAGCTTTTACCTGCGACAGTTAGAAGGTAGTTCAGCTGAGTACTCCTCTAAGAGTTACTGGAGGATTCTAAAAGAGATTCCTTCTCGGCCAGGTTTCCCGAGTGTCTAAATTACTAATTCAGAATGGCAGAATGGCAGCGCTGAGAAGACTGGCTAATGCAGTTTTTCCTGGGATCACTCCGTCTCTGGCCGAGGAAATGCTGAAAATTGGTGGGATAACAAGTAGTGATTAAGGTGACTTTCGGCTGGCTTCATTTTTATGTTTCAAAGTGGTTGTCCCTTGCTGTGTGTTACAGTACAAGTTGTGCAAAGTGAGGAAGATTACTGTGGGTACAAAGGGAGTCCCACACCTGGTAACTCATGATGCTCCTACCATCCGCTATCCAGATCCTCTCATCAAGGTGAACGATACAGTGCAGATTGATTTAGGGACTGGCAAGATAGCCAGCTTTATCAACTTTGATTCCGGTAAGTTTTTTGTTCTTTGTCCCGCCTGCCTTTCTTTTCTTTTTCTTTATTTCTGTTGCTCACTGGTATTTTGTCTGTGTCCTCCCCTCCTCTTTGGTAGTGCTCTCTGAGAGGCAGGATGTTGGCCCATGGTCTCTTGGGTTTGCAGTGCATTCTTGATGTTGAGTAGTAGCGTGACCTCTTTTGGGGCTACACTGTGTGTGCCTATACAGTTTGTCATGAGAGGGGAACTTGTTGTTTCAGGTGTGATAAACTTCAAATCTGTTCCTTGGGGTGAAGGGCTAACGGTGTCCAAATGACTTTAAACTAGTGATGAAGAAAAGGTGTGGGTCTGCAGATTTGTTTCTCCTCCCTGCACCCCAGGATCAGACTCCTGACAGACCTACTCCCAAGTGTTTGCTAGTATCCAATGTGCTAAGGAAATCCGTTATTTTACCAGAAATTTCCAGAAATACAAACAAGCTGAAAGAACAGGGCAGTGACATCGAACAGTGGCAGCTTATTTTCTGCCCACCTTTAACAGTTGTTCACACTTCATTCCGTGGCTTATGTGCCCATGTGCTCTCTGTTTCCCTGTGTGGGTCCCCTACGTGTACCTTGATCCAAGAACCTGCTAGAGTCTTTACACGCTGTGGTTTGTCTCTTTTAGCCTAAGAATCACCTCACTGTTTGTATTTTAAAGAGCTCAGGCTGGTTGTGAGCACTCTACAACCTGGGATTGTCTAATTGTCACCCTTGAGTCCTTGTACCTGCACTGCTTGCATGCCTGGTGTTTACTGTTGAGCTGGATGTTTTAGATGAGAGTACTTCATAGATGTCAGCTTTCAAAAGTTCTCATATTAAGTAAGAATATGGGGGATATTCATCTGGACGCGTTGTGCTAATGTCAGCTAAACCTGTTGGTTAATTTCAACATGTCCACAAAAGAGATAACCAGGCATCATGTGCCTCCCTTATTCAGCATGATATTCTTGTCAAAGAATTGAGTCAGCTTGGATAAAATGACAAAAGAAAGCATCGTCGTCCCAGCTACTCAGGAGGTTGAGGCAGGAGGATTGCTTGAACCCAGGAGTTTGAGGTCAGCCCAGACAACTTATTGAGACCCTCCCTACCTCTAATTGGGGGTGGGGGGGGGAGGGTTATTATTTTTGTTTAAAGAAAGTAAAGATTGGAAGAGGCTTAAGAGACCTAGCAATCAGTTACAGAGTTGCATACCTTTCCAGGAGGCTAACCAGACTAATTTAGGTTCAAATGATTTGACGCAGGCTATTTGCTTCTAAGTGACCTAGTGCAGGACTGTGCAGGTGTGGAGATGGATCAGGTGTGAACTGAAAAATGTTGAAGCTGGCGGTGTGGGCGGGGGCGGGGGGGGTGGCAGAGCAGGGGATTATGCTGTTCTCTGGACTTTTGCATACCTTTGTGAATGTTGTTTTAGAAAATTGAATCACACTTTCCAAATTTCCAATGAAAATTTTTTAACATTGCTGACTTTTTTGTCTCCTGCTTCACTTTATTTCAAATAAATATATTCCCTTACACTGAAACCCTGGGTATTAATTAATTTACGTGTTTGCTTTATCCTTACAGCATATGTAAACTGATGTCAACAGTACAAAGCCAGTATTCCTAGAAACAAGAACCCCACTGAGTGAAGACAAAGATTTCTTTGTAATTCTTTTGGAGCCTGGGAATTTACCTTTAGTACTGTTAAATTACTACCAGTTGCCGTGTTAGGTTGCAGTCCTCAAGACCCCCCTCATTTCTGACAGCAGTTGCAGTTTCGGGGGGTCCTTCAAGCCACCCTTACCTTCTGCTTAGGAGAACTTTCAAGACTCAGTGACTGCTGTTTACACTCACAGAGTTTATTACAGGAAGAGGATATAGATTAAATCAGCCAGGGAAAGGGACATATAGAGCAAGGAGAGTTCTGTACACAGCCATGAGCAGGGCTGACTACTCCCAGCGATGATTGCCAGTCAGGGAAGTGTACCCCAGCCTTGGTGTCCAGAGTTTTATGGACATAGCTGATATCAGCCTCCAGCCCTCCAGAGGAGAGCTGGTAACTGGAGGGGCCTAGAGCCCCTGCTATATACGTCGTGTTTTTAGACTGTCAGGTACCCTCAAATAAGCAGAGATACTTTTATTAGATTAGGGCGTTCTGTGGACCTTCCAGGAGCAGGGCATGGGCAGAGCCTAGGCCTCTCTTCCCTGCATGCCATTTTTCTGTGTGCCTGGTTATCAGTTTGTTGTTGGGTGATTAGGTTTGTTTCTGTTTGTGTGCAGTTTGAGGTTATCTGTCTTTTCTTCCCCACCGCCCACCCCCAGTATATCCTTGCAGTACGTAATGATTTGATTGGGTTCGGAAGTGAACCACTATGTGTTGTTGTTTGTCTTTTAAGTTTGGCTACTCTGGATACCTCAAAAAGTAGAACTATACAATATTATTTGTCTATTTGTTTTTCTTGTGAATCGATGGATGTTTAGGTTGTTTCCTCTGTTTGGCTGTTGTGGTTAATTAATGGCTGCCGCAAAAGTTGTTTAAAACTCTGCTTTCATATTTTTTGCTTTTTTCACTTCTGGAGTTGTCACCCCAGAAGTGGGGTTGCTGGATCATAGAGTAATTGTATGCTTGAGTTTTTGAGGAACTGCCCGCTGTCATGCACAGTAGCCGCACCATTTTACATTCCTACCAGTTAATGCACAAGGGTTCCAGTTTCTCCATATCCTCAAAAATACTTACTTTTTGAATTTTTTGTTAAGAGCCATTCTAATAGGCGTGAAGCCAGTCTAGTAGGCATCTCATCGTGGTTTGGATGGTCTGTCTTTGCTTTTTATTTGGATTCTCCTAATGACTAGGATTACATTGCTTCCTTTGCGACCACTGACATGAATTTATGTCATTCCAGTTCTGTTCCTGGTTGCCGCTGATGTGAATTTACCTCATCGTGGAAGACTGTCTTTTCGAGTTTATAGTGTGAGTAAAAATACAGTGTGAAATACTGGTCAGAGTGGTGTCTGAGGCAAATGCTGGGTATGTCTGCAACTTTGAGCTGTGTTGTGAAAAAGGTGACAATTTAGAAAAGACCATTTCACTGATACTTAACGACAGAAGTTTGTGGCAGCCAGCTTCATTTTTTTTCTTATTTTCATCCGCTCCCAGTATTAGGAGAGTGAAAATTTTGCCAGTCGCAAATGTGTTAACACTATCTTTGGACAAAAGCCTATTTTAATCCCTTACCTATTTTTTTAAAATCACCTTATCTTTTTGTTGTTGAGTTATAAGAGTTGTCTCCATGTTCTGAATATCAGACATTTATCAGCTATAAGATTTCCAAATGTGTTCTCTTGAGAAGATAGTATTTTTATTTTTATTTATTTATTTATTTAAATTTTTTTTACTTTAACAAAAATTTTGATTTTAAAATTGTGGGGTACATTTCAGGGTTAGGTATACAAATATTCACTGTGCAGGTACCCTTGATGATGAGGTGTGCCCCCCTTCCCCAGGCAGATTTCCACTACTGTCAATCCTGCCTCCCCACCCGCCTCCCTTCCACAGTTTCCTGCTACAGTCAATCTCTTTCTTACAGCATTGCGGTGGTTGTTCAAGGTCCACTTATGAGTGAGAATATGTGATACTCAGTTTTTTGTTTCAGTGAAAGATCAGTGTTACAGATCCGATTCCATCCAGGTTGCTGCCAAGTTCATGATATTGTTATTTTTTATGGCTGCGTAATATTCCATTGTGTATATGTACCACATTGAAGATAGTATTTTTAAATTTTGGGGAGGTCGGGTTTTTATTTTACTTTTTTGTATTTTTATTTTGTTAACGCTTTAGGTGTCATATCTTAAAAATTGCCAGATGCAGAGTCATAACGCTTTTCTTCCTGAGAGCTTTATGGTTTAACACTTACACTTAGGATGTTGATTCATTTGACTTAATTTTTTGTATATGTTGTGAGATGGGGGTCCAGCGTCTTCCTTCTTCGATCCTCCTTCCCTCTCTCCCTCCTCCCCTCCCTCCCCTTCCTTTCCCCCTTCCTTTCCTTCGCCACCGTCCCTTCCTTCCCTTTCTTTCTTTCTTGAGTTGGAGTGTCCCTCTGTTGCCCAGGCTGGAGTGCAGTGGCATGCTCACGACCACCGCGGCCTCGACCTGCAGGGCTCAGGTGATCCTTCCGCCTCAGCCTTCCAAGAAGCTAGACCTACAGGCACACGCCACCACGCCCAGCTAATTTTTTGGTTTATTGTAGAGTCGGGGTCTCCCCAAGTTGCCCGGGTTTGTCTCGAACCCCTGGACTCAGGCAGTCCTCTCGCCACCTCGCAAAGGACTGGGGTTACAGGTGTGAGCCACGGCACCCGGCTCCAACTTCTTTCTTTTGCTTTTGGGAATCTGGTTATTCTGGCATCATTTGTTGTCGAGACAGTTCTTTCCCCATGATGTGGTCTTGCCGCCTTTGTCAAAAGCCAGTCGGTTGTAGGACTGTGGGTTTCTTTTTGTACTCCTCATTTCTGTGTCATAGGTCCCATCATCTGACCAAATGCCGGTGCCACTGTATTTTGATTAATGTAGCTGTGTGAGAAGTTTCTGAACTCCACTTTGTTCCTCTTTTTCAAAGCTGTTTTGACTGTTTGGGGGTCTCTGGCTGTTTCTTAAGAATTTTATTTATGATGGGCTTTTACGTTTCAGCAGATCTGACCACGGGATTTATATTGGGGTTTCGCTGCATTAGTAGATTATTTTAGTGAGTTATGCCATCTTTATAATGCTATACCGTTGGCAGCCCATAAACAGTGCATCTTTCCATTGGCATCGCATATTGTTGATTAGTCTTGATTCCCACAGTTTTGCTGACGTTTCTTTGTTAGCTGTAGTAGCTTTGGGTTCTTTTGATTTTCTGTGTATAGATGATGATTTGTGTGATTTTCTTTCTTTCCAGTGTGGGTGCCTTTATTTCTTCTTGCCTGGTTCTGGTTGTAACTTGGATTAAGGTGTTGGGTTTGGGTGGTGGGGTGCCTCGTTTCTGTTCTTAGTGGGAAGACTTCCAGACTTCCGCCATGAATGTGATGTTAGTTATAGGGCTTTCAGAATGGCTTTTAGTCTTCTTGAGGAAGGTCCTTCAGTTCCCGGTTTTCTGAATCTTTATTTATAATGAAAAGGTGTTGGATTTTTGCCTGCACCAGTGAAGATTGCCTTAATTATTTTCCCCATCATTCTGTCAGTGTGGTGTAGTCCATTGACAGAATTCTGTTTGTTGAACCACCCTTTTATTTTTTTTATTTTTATTTTTATTTTTTTTTTGAGTTGGAGTCTCACTCTGTCGCCCAGACTGGAGTGCAGTGGCCGCTTCCGGCCACCGCAGCCTCGACTTGCTGGGCTCCAGCGATCCCTCTGCCTCAGCCTTCCAAGTAGCCGGAACTACAGGCGTGCGCTACCACGCCCGGCTAATTTTTTTTGATTTATTGTAGAGATCAGGTTTCGCCTGCCCAGGCGGGTCTCGAACCCGCGGGCTCAGGCAATCCACTCACCTCAGCCTCCCAAGGCGCGGGATTACAGGCTGAGCCACCGAGCCCGGCTTGAACCACCCTTTTACTTCTGGGATTTCCACTGGTCATGGAGTGTAACCGTTTGAATGTGTCACTGAATTTGGTTCTCCGTTAAGAATTTTTTTTGCATCTGTGTTCGCAAGGGATATTGGTCAGTAGTTTTCTTTTATGTAATATCTTTGTTTGGCGATGGTATCAGTTGGCATCAAAGTGTGAAAATGTGTTTCCTCCTCCCTTAAATGGTGGGAGAGTTAGAGAAGGTTTGGGGGGTTAATTATGTAAGTGTTTGTTTGATCAAGTTTGAGTCAAGCCATCTGTCTTTGACTTTTTTTGTTGGCAGCTTTTCCGATTACTGATTCGGTTCCTGTGTCGTCAAAAGTCTGCTAAAATTTTGTCCCTTGAGTCATTTGTGGTAATTTGTGTGCTTTGGAGATTTTCCCACTTCATTTGGGTTTTCTAAAACAGGTGTGCTATTGTTCGTATTGTTCTTTATAATGTCAGTAGTGATGTTCCCACTTTCATTTCTGATTTCAGTCGTTTTGCTCTTTCTGCTAGTCCAGCGAGAGGCTAGTAACTTTTGATGTTTTCCAAGGAACAGCATTTAGTTTAGTTTGATTCTCTTTTGTTTTCCTATCCTCTGTTTTGCTTATCTCTGCTCTGATCTTTATTATATCCTTATATCTGCTAGCTTTGGTGTTGGGCAACTCTTCTTCTGCTTTCTTAATGTGGTGTTGTCTTCATGTGCAAAGTTATGTAGTCTTTCCTTGGTCCCCGGGGGCGATTGGTTCCAGGACGACCCATGGTTTAGGTTATAGCGTGTGTTTAGGTTATAGTGTGTGTTTAGATTGTTTTCATGTGTCTCGAAGTATTACCTATTTTCCCTTGTGATTTCTTCTTAGACCCTTTGTGTTCTGAAACTGGGCTGCTAACTCTCCACCAATTTGTGAATTTTCCTGCTTTTCTTCTGTTTTGATATCCAATCATTTTATTATTGTCTGAGTGGTTAGTTTTTATGATTTGTCTTTTTAAATTCATTGACTCATGCTGTCTGCTGTAAACATTGGCCTAACCTAACCGTGCATTCAGAAGGGTGTGTATCCTGGTTTTGAGTGTTTCGTTGTGTGTTCATCCGTTAGGTCTACACGATTTATAGTGTTGTTCAAGGCCTGTGTTTCTTTGCTGATCTTCTGTCTGAGTGTTTTTTTCCCTCCACTCTTGTAAGTGGGGTATGGATGGCTCCAGATAATACTGTAGAACGACTTGTCTCTTCAGTTCTGTAAGTAATATCATGTGTATTGGAACTCTGTGGTTGACTACATACCTAATTCTAAATATTCCTTCTGATGGATTGAGTTATCTTTTTAAAAATTTTTAACTTTTAATTTTTTTATTTTAAAGATGTGGGCTACAATTCAGGGTTAGGTGTACAAATGTTCATTAGGCAGGTACCTTTGCTGATGAGGTGTGCCCCTGCTTCCCCAGGCAGTCTCCCACTACTGCCAGTCCTGCTTCCCCGTCCCCGTCCTGGCAGTTTCCCACTTCTGCCAATCCTTTTCTTATAGCTGTACGATAATTGTTCATGGTCTGCTTATGAGTGAGAATAGTTCTTTGTTTCTGTGGAAGATCACTCAGTGTTAGAGACACAAAGTCCATCCAGGTTGCTTGGCGTTCATGATTTTGTTCTTTTTTATGGCTGCATAATATTCCACTGTGTATATGTACCCCATTTTTTTAAATCCAGGCCTCTTTTGATGGGCAGCATGGTTGGTTCCATGCTCTTGCTGCTGTGAACAATGCTGCGATAAACATACGTGTGCAGGTGTCTTTTTTATAGAGTGATTTGAACTCTTCCAGGTATATTCCAGCAGGGGGATTGTGGGGTCTCACGAAAGGTCGATTTTTTAAATCTTTTAGGAATTGCCACACTGTTTTCCACTAGTTTACACTAGGCTGTACTAGTTTACACTCCTACCAACAGTGTAGAAGTGTTCCCTCTTCCCTGCATCCTCTCTAGCATCTGTTGTTTTTTGAGTTATTGATGATAGCCATCCTGTCTGGAGTTAGGTGGTATCTCAGTGTAGTTTTAATTTGCATTTCTTTGATGACTAGTGAGGCTGAGCATTTTTTCATGTATCTGTTGGCTACTCATATGTCGTCTTGTGAGAACTGTCTATTCATATCTTTTGCCCACTTTGTAATGAAACTTTTTTTTTTTTTTTTTCTTTTTGGCACGTGTGAGTTCCTTGTAGATCCTAGATCTTAAGCTTTTGTCAGACATTCAGTTGGCAAATACTTTTTTCCGGTCTGTGGGGTGTCTTCCCCTTCTCTTGGTGGTTTCTTTGGCTTTGCAGAAGCTTGTCAGTTTGATGAGGTCCCACTTGTCTATCTTATCTCTTATGGCATGGGCACTCAGGGTTTTGATCAGAAATTGATTGCCAGTTCTAATTTCCGTAAGGGTGTGGTGTCCCTTGCATTTTCTGAGGTTCTTATAGTTGTAGGTCTTTGATCCATTTAGAGTTGATTTTTATGTATTTTTATGATTTTTATGTATAGGTAGTGATCTTGTTTTCGTCTTCTGCATGTGGTCAGCCAGTTTTCCCAGCACCATTTCCTGGAAAGGTTCTCCTCCTCTCCCCAGTCATTCGCGGTGGAGGCTTTGTTGAAGATGAGCTGGCTGAGAAACTGAGGTTTTGCTTCTGGAATCTCTGTCCTGTGCCATTGGTCTATATGCCTGTTCTTGTACCAATACCGGGCTGTTTTGATTATTACAGCTTTATAATAGAGTTTTAAGTCTGGGCGTGTGATACCTCCCGCTTTTTATTTTATTTTATTTTATTTTTTTGCTGAGGATTGTTTTGGCGATTCGTGGTCATTTATGTTTCCATATGAATTCCTGTATTTTCGCTTCCAATTCTGAAAAGAATGCTGCTGGTAATTTAATGGGTATTGCATTAAATCTATAGATCTCCTTAACAATAGTGATTCTTCTAATCCATGAGCATGGAATATTTTTCCATTTGTTTGTGTCATCATTGATTTCTTTGAGCAGTGTTTTGTAGTTTTCATTGTAAAGGTCCTTCACGTCTCTGGTTAGGAAGATGCCAAGGTATTTGATTTTTTTTTTTTTTTCTGTTTTCTGGCCGTTGTGAATGGGACTATGTTTTTTATTTGAGTTTCTGTTTGTTGGTGCATAGGAATGCGACTGTCTTTTGCACATTGACTTTATTCCCTGAGACGTTGCCAAAGCCCTTTATGAGTGTAAGGAGGTTTTTGACAGATTATCTTGGGTTTTTGAGGTATAGAATCATGTCTACTGCAGCGACGGATAACTTGACTTCCTCTTTTCCTATTTGGATACCCCCTGATCCCCTTCTCTTATCTGATTGCTTTGGCTAGAACTTCCAAAACTATATTGAAAAGGAGAGGTGAGGGTGGGCATTCTTGTCTTGTTCCGGTTTCCAGGGGAAATGGTTCCAATTTCTGTCTGTTTAGCAGTATGCTGGCTGTGGGTTTCTCGTAGATGGCTCTTACCGTTTTGAGGTATGTTTCATCTATGCCTAGATGTTCAAGGGTTTTTATCAAGAAGGGGTGGGGTGCTGGATTTTGTCAAAGCTTTTTCCATGTCTAATGATATAATCATGTGGTTTTGGTTTTATATCTGTTGATGTATTTAATTACGTTTATGGTCTTAGGAATGTCGAACCAGCCCTGCATCCCGGGGATGAAGCCTACTTGGTCGTGGTGGATGATTTTTGAGATATGTGTTGTTGAATCTGATTTGCTAGGATCTTGTTGAGGAGTTTAGCATCTGTGTTCATCAAGGATATTGGCCTATAGTTCTCTTTCTTTGCTGGATCTTTGCCTGGTTTGGGTATCGGTGTGATGTTAGCTTCGCAAAATATTTCGGGAGAGTTCCGTGATTCTTGATTGCCTGGAATACTTTCAGTAGAGTTGGTATCAGTTTCTCCTTGTATGTTTTGTAGAATTCTGCTGGAAAGCCATCTGGTCCACAGCTTATTTTTTTGTAGGTAGTTCTGTGATGACATAGTCAGTTTCCTGGGATGTTTTTGGTCTATTTAGGGTCTCGATTTCTTCTTGTTTCAACTTGGGGAGGTTGTGTGATGTCAGGAAGTCCTCCTTTTCCTTTAGGTTTTCAAGTTGTTTCCATATAAGTATACACAGTATTCTCTAATTATCTTTTGTATTTCTTGGGTGTCAGTTGTGACTTGATCTTTTGCATTTCTGATTGTGTGTCTTGGGGCTTTTTCTCTCTTTTTCTTGGTCAGTCTTGTTTATCCTTTAAAAGAACCAGCTTTTTGTGTTGTTGTTTTTTTTTTTTTTTTTTTTTTTTAATCTTTTTGTCCTCGGTGTCGCGAATTTGGGCTTTTATTTTGGTGATCTGGATTCTTCTGGTGAAGTTATGGTTTTAGTGGTCTTGCTTTTCTTAGCTCCCTTAGGTGATTCGTTAGGCTGTTAACTTGTGATCATTCCATTTTCTTCATGTGTGTTTGTAGAGAGATGAATTCCCCTCTTAGTACTGTTTTCATGGCATCCCAGAGGTTTTGGTAAGAGGTTTTTTTCCAGGTATCTTTTAATCTCTGCTTTGATTTCCATGTTGACCCAGGAATTCCTTAGCATCATGCTGTTTAGTGTCCATGTCTTTGTGGGTTTGGGGGAAACTTTGTTGGTGTTGATACTTATTTTTATTCCACTGTGGTCTGAGAAGGTGCATGGCAGAATTTCAATCTTATGAAATTTGATTATGCTTGATTTATGGCCGAGGTTGTGGTCGATCTTTGTGTACGGACTGTGTGGTGATGAGTAGAATGCATATTCCTTGATCGTTGGGTGGAGTGTTCGGTAGGTATCAGTTTAAGTCCATTAGGTCAAGTGTCAGGTTGAGGTTCCAGATCTCCTTGTTGATTTTTTTGTCTTAATGATCTGTCTAGGGTTGTGAGTGGGGTATTTAAGTCCCCTGCTATGATAGTGTTAGAGTCCGTATCTTTTTTAAGTTTACCTAGAAGCTGCTAGATGAAAGTTGGTGCTCCTGTGCTGGGTGCATATATGTTTAGAGTGGATATTTCTTGTGTTGATGGATTGAACCTTTTATCATTATGTAGTGACCTTCCACATCTTAAATCTTTGATAGCTTAGAGGGTATTTTGTCTGACATTACGATGGCGACTCCTGCTTTCTTTTGTGTTCCGTTTGCCTGAAATTTTGTTTCCTATCCTTTCACTTTGAGTCTGTGAGTGTCCTTTCTGGTGAGCTGAGTCTCTTGCAGACAACATATTGTTGCCTCATGATATTTTATCCATTTTGCCATTTCGTGTCTAGACTGAGTTTTCTAACAATTTATATAATGTCCTTGTTTGTCTTACGTACCAGTTTTGGACTTAGTGGCTGTTTCTTCTGATGTTCATGTGGTCATGAGATTATATTCAGCTTCTTTGTGTTTTTGCATCTCCATTTAGAAAACATATTCTCGGGTCATGAGTTAAAAAAATCAATGTTGTTCATTTCTGCTCTTAGCTGGAGAGTTTCATAATCTATTTACACCTGCAGCTGATCTAAAAAAGGACTTCTGTTCTTTGTTTTCCTTTATGTCATATCTGCTGTTCTGTTGTTGTGGGGGGTTAAAACTGAACATATTTAGGTTGAATTGATACCAGTGTAGTTTCAATAGCACGTAGAAACTCTACTCCTATGTAGCCCAGGGCTTCTCCGCTTTATGTTGTTAGTGTCACAGATTGCATCTCTGTACGCCGTGCCCTTTATCACACACTTTATAATAAAAACACAACTTAAAAACCCAAATACCATAATACTCCCTTAATTTCCAAAGGATGGTTTTGCCCGCCACAGAACTTTGTTTTTCATCAGCAGTTTTTAAATTGTCCTGCCACCGCCTTACGGCCTCAGTGGTTTATCGCGTGGAATAGGCTCTTAACCTCATCGATTGATCGGTTGCTCTCCTTTTTACTGGGTCTTTGGCTTTTGATTGTAATATGACTCAGCGTCGATTGCTGACGTTATCCTATTTGGAGTTTACTGAGCTTTCTGAGTAGATGAATGACTCATTAGATTTAGTCGTTTTGGGTGACATTTCTTCAGATACTCTTTTTTTTTTTGAGTCGGAATCTCACTCTGTTGCCCAGGCTGCAGTGCGGTGGCACGCTCATGACCACGGCAGCCTCGACCTGCTGGACTCAGCCTTCCAAATAGCTGGAACTACAGGCGTGTGCCACCACGCCCGGCTACATTATTTTAACTTATTGCAGAGATGAGGTTTTGAACCCTTGGGCTCAGGCAGTCGTCTTGCCTCTGTCTCTCAAAGTGTTGGGATTACAGGCATGAGCCACTTGTGCTTGGCCTTCTTCAGATATTCTTGCTGCCCTTTTCTCAGTCTCTTCTAACCTTTTCTGACATGGATGATGCATATCTTCTCCCCTTCTTTGACGTGCTGTTGGTTTCCCACAGGCTCCCTAGGTTCTGTTCGTTTTTTCACTCTTTCCTTTTTTTGCTTCTCAATGGACCTGTCTCCAGCTTTGCTGATTCTTCTGCCTCCTTTGGTCTGCTGCTGAACTCTTTTAAGTTTTTGAAACTTGCAGCTTCAGAATTACTGTTTCCCCTTTTATTTCTACCTCTTTTATTGATATTCTCTCTTTGTTGTGGCATCTTTTTGGCTTCCATTTGTTCTTTATCAGTCCTCCTGGGGCTCTTTGAGTGTATCTGAGACAGTTATTTAACATCTTGGTCTAGTAAGTTCACTGTCTGTCACCCCTTCTGAGATGGTTTCTGTAAATTTCTTCCTGTGAATGTGCGGGCGGCTTGCCACGTCGTTTTCCGTTTTCTTTAAAAACAAGATATTTGTCTTTTTTTGTTAAAGTTTAGACATTTGTTTAAACAATGTAATAACTCTGAAAATTAGAGTTCCGCATTGCTACTCGAGGTTTGCTGTTGTTGAGTGTTGAGGGTCTACGGTCATCCACTCACCCAGTGGCTTTTGCATAGTCTTTTTGCAAATGCTGTATTCCTTTCTGTGTGTGGTCATTTAAGTCTCTGTTCCATTATTTCAGTGATCAACTAAGATTTTCTTAAATACCTGGCAGATTTCTTCGAATGCTGGAGTACCATTTTGTTCATCCTAAGCTGATTATGTACTCAATCTTTAAGTGATTAGCACCGCACAAGGAATTCAGGGAAGGCTTATAGTTACAGAAATATTAAGGCACTCCCTTTAAAATGTTGGCTGCATGCAGTCAGCCGGGCATGGTGGCTCACGCCTGTAGTCCCAGGATGTGGGGAGGCCGAGGTGAGAAGATTGCCTGAGCCCACAGGTTTGAGAACAGCCTGGGCAACTTGGTGAGACCTCATCTCTACAAAAAAATCAGCCGGGTGTGGTGGCGCCTGCCTGTAGTTCCAGCTACTTGGGAGGCTGAGGCAGAATGTGCCACTGCACTCCAGCCTGGGCAACAGAGTGAGACTCCAACTCAAAAACAACAAGTTGGCAGCAGTCTAATTCACAAAAAAGACTTGTTTATACTTGACAGGTGAGCCCTTCTTTGTTAGTTGGCATTTTACAGGAGCAAGCATCTGTCTCCTTTTAACATGATTGTTTTCCTTCTCCTTCTTTCCCTCTAGGCAACGTGTGTATGGTGATCGGTGAGGTGTCATCTCCAACAGGGAAAGACATCCTGGTTCTTTTGATGTGGTGCATGTGAAGGATGCCAATGACAACAGCTTTGCCACAAGGCTTTCCAACATTTTTGTCATTGGCAAAGTAAGGTTTATAATCATTTTACTTCTTTCTAAGAAGACTTAAGAACCCCTTCCCCCCCGTATCCCCTCCCCAATGTAAAGACCTGCCTGCTCGTCAATTGTCTGTTTGTTATGTGTTTCTTCCTGTGTTCGGATGCGCAGAATGCAACAAACTCTCTATTTAAGAGAGGCCAGCAGTGTCCATGCACCAAATTAAGTTAAATTCAGCCTTGCAACTTTTGCAGTACTGTGCCACTCAGTGTGTGCTGGGTTGAGCTCAGGGGCCCCATTCGTAGAGGCACCATACCCCTTTTTCTTTTGTAAGTAAATCAGCGAAGCAGTGTGAGACTCCTCAGTGATGAATGTATACCTCGTCAGTGAATGTGGAGATGATGGAGATTGATGCAAGGTCTTTTGCGTGAGGTGCTAGTGGGAGATTAAGAACATTTACAGGGCACAGACCGCCTGTTAGTTTTCTTCCCGCCATCAAGATGGTCTTGCTCTGAGGTCTTCTTTTTTTTTTCTTCCTGAGCTGGAGCCTCACTCTGTTGCCCAGGCTGGAGTGCAGTGGCACGGCTCACGGCCACTGCATCCTAGACCTGTTCGATTCAGGGGATCTTCCGCCTCACCCTTCCAGATAGCTAGAACCACAGGCATGCGCCTCCACGCCCAGCTGATTTTTTTGTTATTGTTGTCGTTGTTTTATTTATTGTAGAGATGCAGTCTCGCTATGTTGCTCAGACTGGTCTGGCACCCCTGGGCTCAGGCAGTTCTCTCACCTCTGCCTCCCAGAGTGGTGGGATTGCAGGCGTGAGCCACCTTGCCTGGCTGCTCTGAGGTCTTTTGAGACCTATTCAGTGAAGGAGGGCCTCTGTAGAGTCACGTGGTGCAAGTTAACTCTCCTGAGTACGGCTTAGAACTGAAACCATAGTCTTTGCTCAGCAGTGGGAACTGCCTCTGTTGTCTTCTAGACCCCCTCTCTCCTGAACCGTTAAAATCCTGGCTTGTGACTTGAGGGAGGGGCAAGGAATAGGATAGAAATGCTTCTTACAGGGCCCTCACTCCTTATCAGACTCCCATCTTGGGTAGGAGCATCTTTCACTTGTACCCTGGCAGCCCTTAGGGATACAGTGAGAGATGCTGTGGTACCGAGGGGAGGAAGAGTAACCTGTTGTTGTCGCCTTTTGGCTCTGCCACTTGCCAACTCTACAGACAGGCCATTTCTCTTCCCTTGCACCTCAGTTGATGTCCTTGAATGAAGGTAGGGTACCAGAGGGGTGGGTAAATGTATGCGAAAGCCCTGTAAGCTCATGACAGGGAGCCACAGTTGACCACTTCAAAACTGAAGAACCCGAGGTTGGTTGTCTTGTCTTGTCTTGTGCAGCAGTGTGAGTGCCTCATAGAAAAACTAGTGCTCAGGAGTATTTGTTGTCTGGTCGCTTCACGTACAATAGGAGCAGGAAGACCCATAGCCAGCAGCTTAGCAGTGGGGAGTGGGAGGGGCAGTGCGAGGCAGATAACCTCTCAAGAGACATGTAAGAATAAACTTTTGTTTTGTTGGGATATTTGTTAGGTGGCATTCCATTAGCTGCTGATGAATGTAAGGGAAGGTGTGAGGTTGTGTGTGTTTTGGTGGGAGTATTGTTTTTTGTTTTGTTTTGGTTTTCCTCCCTGTGTCCCTCCCCCATCCCCATCCCTCTCTTCCACCCTCTCTCTCTTTTTTCCCTTTCTCTCTTTGTTTACTCATTTTTTATCTTCTTCTTAATTACAGGGTAATAAACTCTGGATTTTCCTGCCCAAGGGAAAGGGCATCCGACTTACTATAGCTGAAGAGAGAGACAAGAGGCTGATAGCCAAACGGAGCAGTGGCTAAATTGCAGTAGAGTAACTTTTATTTGCTTGAATAAACAACAGATTATTATTTCCTCATGGGGTTTCATTTTTGTGGATAATAGTAGGGTGTAGGAGACTCTGAATTCTTATCATGGCTTTGGTACTATTTTAAGAACTTTAGGAATACCACCTGTACTTCCTCTGCTCCTCCAGGAAATACACCTTTTCTTCTTTTCCTTCCCTCACAGTGATACCCCTTCTGTGGGCAGAGTCACAGTGGTGACATGGCAAGACTGGGTGCAGAAAGCAAACGGTAGCCGTGCTCGGTGGCTCAGCCTGTAATCCCTCACTTGGGGAGGCTGAGGTGAGTGAATTGCCTGAGCCCGCAGGTTCGAGACCCGCCTGGGCCACTTGGCGAGACGTCATCTCTACAATAAATCAAAAAAATTAACCGGGCGTGGTAGCGTGCGCCTGTAGTTCCAGCTACTCGGAAGGCTGAGGCGGAAGGATCGCCAGAGCCCAGCAGGTCGAGGTTGCAGTAGCCGGGAGCGGCCACTGCCCTCCAGTCTGGGCGACAGAGTGAGACTCCAACTCAAAAAAAAAAAAAAAAAAGAATAAGTGGATCTCTAAGAATAGAAGTGGAAGAAAATGAGGTTCAATTTTCATGCCTTTAACCTGGCAGCTCAATAAAGTCCAGACCAAAGGGTGATTCCATGGGGATCGAGGAATCTAACTAAAAGGAACCACCAGCACTGGGTTAATTGTGTTCCTAAATGATTCTTTCCTTCGATTCAGCAACTGCCTACTGTTTACCTACCATCTAATCTCACATTGCCTCAGGAGACATCCTAACATTAGTCAAAGTTATTGACGTTCATAAAAGATGACCTTCATAAAAGATGGACCAGTATTACAGGGCCAAAAGAGAGACAGTGCAAAAAAATATCATGGTGTGTGTTTCTTCCCTCAAGGTGCCTTTATTTCTGGTTCTCAAGACATTTTTAATGCTTAACTTTTTCAATATTGCATTTTGGGTGACACTTTAATGGTATTTTATCATTTAGGGGTTCTCCAACCTCTGCTCACTTTGCTAACTTACATCTATTTTCCATTGCTACCCTAAACAGGCATTTCTTTCTTTTTTTTTTTTAATTATAGAGATGTGGGGTATAATTCAGGGTTAGGTATACAAACGATTATGCAGGTACCCTTGTTGATGAGGTATGCCCCCCCCCAGCAGTTTCCCTCAACTGCCAATCCCACTCCCCCTCTCTTGACAGTTTCCCACTACTGCCAATCCCTTTCTTACAGTATTATAATAATTGTTCAAGGTCCGCTTATGAGTGAAAACATATGGTACTCTGTTCTTTGTTTCTGTGATAGATCACTGAGTATGATTGACTCTAAATCCATCCAAGTTGCTGCAAAGTCCATTTGTTTGTCCTTCTTTATGGCTGCATAATCTAAATAAGCACTTCTAATTTGAAAGTTAAAGGCAACACCTCCAAGGGGGAGAGGGTATCCGGGATCAAAATGTTACTTACCACCTGTAAAAGCAGGCCCAGGACAGCTCCT
>CAUYQG010170793.1:0-47987 GCA_963574415.1 Tarsius wallacei | reverse complement strand
ACGCCTGGCTAATTTTTTTGATTTATTGTAGAGATGAGGTTTCGCCTGCCCAGGCGGGTCTCGAACCCACGGGCTCAGGCAATCCACTCACCTCAGCCTCCCAAGGCGCGGGATTACAGGCTGAGCCACCGAGCCCGGCTTAAACGCAGTTTTTAATAAATAAATTCTGGGTCTGTTTTGGGTCCCCCCTTGTAAAAATTTCAAGACATATATTTGAGTTCCTCCTAAGGACTCAGACTTCTGCTCTGGGCATTGGGGTGGGGGGCACGGCATGTTAAATAAGTAAAACACATATTAAGACATGATTATAAAGTGCTAAGGAGAAAGTCTAAACAAGGGCGGAGAGGGAAATAGTTCACAACCATGAGGTGGGTGATCTCTCTAAACAGAAGTTAAAGAAGAGTTTCTCTGTAGGACTTAATTCCCAAAGAACCCACAGGCTTGCACCCTCCAAGAGGAGCTCTCAAGCTCTGAGCCATGCCTCCAACAGGGTAAGGCCTTCCCCAACCTCTGCACAGTGCTCAGGAGGCCATTTTTCCCAGCCTTGAAAGGGTAGAAGGGCAGAGGCTGTGACTACGCCCCTCCCAAGGCTGTGCTCACTACAGATGCTCTACAACAACACCCAGGTGGAACCAGAGTTACTTTAGCCGTAACTTTTCACAACTATGAACTACAACCCTTTGGTGGGCTCTAAGATAATTTTAGTAGATTATGATTGGTAGTTCCTAAAAAGCAGAGATAACAGAAAGGAAAATACTAGAGTGCATTCCATATGTCACTTATTTGTTTTATAAAACTACTGTTTCTCAGCCTGGCAACAAAGTGAGACCTCGTCTCTATAAAAACAAAACACAACAAAATAAAAATAAATAAAAGAAAGAAAAGAAAAGGAAAAAATTAACTGGATGTGGTGGCACGCACCTATAGTCTCAGCTACTTGGAAAGGCTGAGGCAGGAGGATCGCTTGAGCCCAGGAGGCTGAGGCTGAGGTGAGCTGTGATCGTGCCACTGCACTCCAGCCTGGACTAGTGAGACCCTGACTCAAACGAAACAAAAAAACCCCACTACTGTTTCCTTTAGACATACACACACTTATGTTTGAATTAGGTTTATGACAATTTATATTATTATAGGTCACAAGCAAAGAAGTTCAAAAGCCATTAACTTATCATTAATGCATTCAAAATCAAAAAGTTTCCTTTAAAAAAAGTAACAGAAGGCTCTTTCTCACAGGAGGAACTCCCAGGGATTACTGCCAGGAACAGAGAGAGGGCTCAATCTCTGGTTACCCCGGAGGTGATGATGTTAATAAGGAACAATGTGTGAGCATCAGGCAGAAAAGCCGCTTCACTACGGCTCAGGAGCAAGGCAATGTGTTAGGAAGTGTTGGATCTAATGGACCATTTCAAATAAACTGTCAAAAATAAACACTGGCATCACTTGGGCAGAACAAGCCAGGCAGATCTTGTCTTTCCTTGCTGATGGGGCTTTCTGGAGCTTTGCTAGAATTTTGGCCCGCCAGGAGCAAACAGCAAAACTAGCTCTTCTCTGCTCCAGCTCCACATCGCCATGCCCTGGTAGAGAGGCTGCAGATTTCAGGAAGCAGCAGGGATGAAGGCGATCTCAACACTCCTCCCTATGCTCAGGCTGGCAATAGCCTAAAATGACTGGACGGGTTGTGGCGGGAAACGCCCCTCAGGTCTGAGCATAAGGTAGGAAGGGAAGTTGAGACTTCACCCAGGAGTCATTCAGCAGAGGCTGGCTCTTAGGATTCAGGCAGTTTCAGGTTTAGCAGGTAATTTTGCTTCAGTATTTTAGGGGTTGTGTAAAGCTGGCAGTGGTAATTTGTGAACCCAGGGACACAAAGACACAAAACTGTGTGAATGTAGAGTTGACAATACTCCTGGAGGAACACCCCCACAAAGTCCACTTCTACAGCAGGCCTGCAAAGAGAACGTGGCTGCCTCCAGCAGCGTTTCACATTCTCGTAAAAAAAAAAAAAAAAGAATTCCTATTCAGAGTAAATAGCAGAGGTGGGCTTTTAATCCTTCCCTCCTTGCTAGTGAAATATGACAAAAAGGGAAGCCTCTTTTCGGGACAGGAGATATGAACTGAGGGTGAGGGTCAGAGGAGGGAGGAAAAGAGGGTCAACTCGACACAGGGAAAACAATAAAAAAATGCAGGTGGGAGGCTCTCAGCTTGGAAGACACAGAAGCAGGGACATGGATACTGGCCCCATTAATAAACAGAGCTGGCTATTATCCTCCCAGTGCCTTTGTTGCTCTCATCCTCCCAGTGGACATGCTTTGGTTATCCTCGCCATGGTGAAACAAGTGTCCTTCCATGATTTTGCCATGAGAAGTAGTAAAACACTAGCTGGTCTGCATGCTCCCCCTCCAATGCATCCAGACATGACCACTCTCATATTCCCACGCATATCTACCTGCACAGCTCTGCCCAGCTGAAACTCAGTCCTTTCCTCCCCCAAGAAGACGAGCATTGGATCCGTGCTTTAGTTCTGCGAACATGAAGAGCATCAGATGATTCCTGTTTTTCTTTCCTCCTTTCCCCTTTCCTTTTCTTTTGAGAGATGGGGTCTTACTCTGTCACCCAGGCTGGAGTGCAGCGATGTGATCGTAGCCTCGAATTCCAAGGCTTAAGCGATTCTCCCACTCCAGCCTCCTGAGTAGCTAGGACTGCAGACACACCCCATCAAGCCTAATTTTTTGTAGAGATGGGGTCTTGCTATGTTGTCCAGCCTGGTCTTGGACTCTGAGCCTCAAGCAATCCTCTTAAAGTGTTGAAACCACAGGCATGAGCAACTGCACCCGCCAGGCCCTAGAGAATACATTGTAATACATACAGGTGGATAGCCACAGATGGCTTCCTCAGGGGAAACTGTGGTGATCTAGTCCCTTGTTATGCAGAGGATGACGCCACTGTCTTCACCTGGGAACCTGGGAAGACTGTGGACTGTCTGGCTCCAGCTAGACTTACTCTTTAGAATGGCATTTGACAAGATCCCCCAGTGATTCTGGCGTGTGGTAGTTTGAGAAGTCCTGACCTTTTTGTACAGGTCTTGGTTTCCTCACCCTTTGATACCTCTATTAAGAAAAGATTAAGCTGGGCTCGGTGGCTCAGCCTGTAATCCCATGCCTTGGGAAGCTGAGGCGAGTGGATTGCCTGAGCGCGCGGGTTCGAGACCCGCCTGGGCAACTTGGCAAGACCTCATCTCTACAATAAATCAAAAGATTAGCCAGGCATGGTAGCGCGCCTGTAGTTCTAGCTACTTGGAAGGCTGAGGCGGAAGGATCGCCTGAGCCCAGCAGGTCGAGGCTGTGGTGGCCGGGAGCAGCCACTGCACTCGTATTGGCGACAGAGTGAGACTCCAACTCAAAAAAAAAAAAAAAAAAGAAGGAAGAAAAGGAGACCGGGGGGACAGTGCATCTTGGAACGCACTCCTGTAAACATGGACAGAGGATCTTCAGGATCCTGATCTTGCACAGTTCACCAGGAGCACACGCAAGTCTTACCACAGTGACTGCCGCCAACTACAGAGAGTGATCCAGTTATGCAGCAGGCAGACTCCTCTGATGCCAACTGGAGAAGTTGCCGAAACGACACATCCAGAACAAGAGGAGAGTACTGAGCTGACTGTCTGGTGAACACGAATTGCCCTTTATTTTTTTGTCTTGCTTATTCTTGGGCTTAAATTTCTGTTAGTCAAGTACAGAACAAACCTTACGAGATTCTATCATTTCACAGAAGCATTTAAGGAGAAATTAACTTTACTCTTGTGCTTTTTGTCCCTCTTCCTCAGCCCATCCATGTTAGCTCTCAGGAGGTTTGAATGAGCCATCTGAAACGTATTCACTTCTTTGGCGCTCACTGCAGGGCTGATCTTTTCCCCATCAGTAGCTCTTAACAGACACTTACTGTCTGTGGGCTCACAGCCCTCCACAGCACCTTTCTTGGGGATGGGTCTTGTTCGACCATCGTACTTCAAGGTGCTGTACACGCTGCCTGATGTCTGGCACTTCTGGAAGGGCCTGGTCAGCTCTGTCAGGAACTGTGCTCTCCAACAGCACCATTTCGGCTCCCAAGAACTTACTCAGTGGTATACCCCCACTACTCTGACCCCAAAGCATGCTTAACCCTCACTGCGACCGGTTCATTAATTTCTTCATGTCCAACAACCTAAGGTGACCTTTGGAAGTGAAAGTACAACTAAAGTGGTGTAACTGGGTCTTGTAACACAGTATGTTGTAAATGAGACTTCCCTCTGCTCTTTTTCAAGCTGCGTTTTCAGTCTTAATCCATAGCCCAAATTCTCAGTTCCCGTTATGTGGCCTACCCAGGGGGAACTTGTAGTGCTGGTCATATAAACAACCGGCCATTAGCCTTTCTCGGGGGTGAGGGTCCAGCCTGGAAAGGTAGGACTGAAGGCTTACCCAATGGGAACCAGTATGCCCACTCCCCTGGAAGGCCTAAAGTTTGACTTCCACGAACTACTTGGCCCCATAGAGACATGCTGGCATGGCAAACTGCTCTGGTGTCTGTTAGTATCTTTGTTTTCATTAAAAATTTTTTCCTCACAGCAACTGCTCAAAATAACACAGATGGACAACAGGGTAAGACTTCACCAGAAGCAGTATGCCTTTTGCCAGGCCCCCCAAACTGTGTGTACGCGTGAAGGCTGGAAACCCTGACAAACACACAGGGGACACATCTGCTAATACTCTAATAGATTTGTCTTTGGCTCAACTGTAAGCCCAATTATAACTGTTCCTGCCTTATATTGTTTTCCCAACTGAATCACACATGCTAAAAATGACACATTATTTACTTGTGGCTGTTATGAACTGAACTGTGGTTCTCTCAAATTCGTATGTTCAAACCCTCAATTTCAGCACCTCAGAATGTGACTGTATTTGGAGACTGAGCCTTTAAAGAGGTGATTAAATTAAGAGACCAGCACAATGGACCCTAATATAATCTAACTGATGTCCTTAAAAGAGAAGAAGATATGGACACACAGACATCAGGAAGGACCACATGAAAAAATACCATGTGCAAACACAGCAAGAAAACAGCTATCTGCAATCCAAGGAGACAGGTCTCACAAGAAACCAAACTGCTGACAACTTCTTTTCAGACTTCTAGCTTCCAGAATGGCAAGAAAAGAAATTTCTGTTGCTTACCCCTGCCTTGCCCCCAATCTGTGGTCTTTTGTTAAGGCAGCCCGACCTGACTGACACAGTGGCCTTCAATCATAAGCAGTAGACAGTGGTGGGTCCAGGGCAGTCCCGACCCCTTTGTGTACATACTGCGCCCTCTCATCTTCTTCATATGTGCTGGAGACATGAAATCATGATTCTTCGGGGACAGATGGAAAATAAGCTGTGAGACTGGGACCAAATCCCAGAAAGCCACTTATTTCCCATCCAGAAGAGCACATGCCTTTCTGGAAGCAGCTTCCCCAAATACATGCTTACTTTGGGGGAAGGATAATCTTGTAGTTACATCAGTTACTCTGGTCTCTACTAATGTTTATATCAAATAATCCCACTTCACAAAATTACCAAGTCGTTGAGTTATATTTGTTAAATTTAATAAAAAGGAGCAAAGCAACCAGCCTTTAAAATAAAACCACACCAATGTAGTGCTTGTACTATGAAGTTATAGTTTATTCTACTGACAAATTTCAACAGGAGTTAGACTTTGAACTGATGTTCCGAAATAATGAGAGGTTTCCAGAGTTCACAAAACAAGTGTTAAATTAAACTTTTATTCACCTACTTATATTTTCTTACTGGTACCCAACAACAACAAATAGTTATGATACCTAGGTGTGGCTGATTAAAGCCATTTCAACAAATATTTACCAAGCAAGCCAGACAATGCGTTAGGAAGTGGAAATAAAACCACGGAGAGAACTCTGTCTCTGACCGAGGAGACTGTGGTCTGGACCAAGAGCTGCAAACTCAAGATGCCCATATACCGTCCTGGCAGGTAACAAGCTTAGGGAATATAACAATCAAGCATGGTGATCAATAGTTGCTAGACAGAAATGCGGTTCAGTTTGCCAGAGCTTTTGAGTTTAAGACAGAAACCAGAAATTTTATATCAAATCTGATTTTATGTATTTGTAGCTAACTAAAAAAGTTTATAATGTTGGTGAGGACTAAACAAACATGGTTATGAGCTGGGTATGGGTATTGTAGTGACCAGTTTACAAATGGGTTTGCACTTCACAGATCAGGTCTGAGACCAGGCACAACTAGGGAATGACCACTGGCACCAAGGAAATAACCCTACGGCTTGGATTCTAGGTTGAAGTTTGTCCATTCATCCATGGAACTGCCACCCCTCACCAGCCAGTTCCCTGTAGTTGTCCTCACCCTACCCCTACTCCTTTGAAGAGGCATCCTATGTAGCTTTCCTTTGCTATTAAGAGAATGTTCTGGCTGGGTATAGTGGTTCATGTCTGTAATCCCAGTACTTTGGTAGGCCAAGGTGGGAGGAATGCTTGAGGCCAGGAGTTTTGAGACCAGCCTGGGCAACATAGAAAGACACCTCTTAAAAAAAAAAATGAGCCAGGTGTGGTAGTGCATGCCTATGTTCCCAGCTATGCATGAGGCTGAGGCAGGAGGATTGCTTGAACCCAGAAGTTTGAGATTATAGGGAGCTATGAACTCCAGCCTTGCTGACAGAGTGAGATCCTGTCTCTCAAAGAGAATGCCCTCCTCCCACCTCTCTTCCCTCCTACCTCCAAAACAGATACGTACAAGATTTCTTGTATTTGTTACTGTCGCTTGGAAAAGACCCCTTTCACAAGGCTGTCTTCTCACAAGCCAGAGTTCATCAGAGAGTAGTGGTGTCTACGCCTAATGGCCAAAGCACTGGTTTATTCACAAACATGTAAGCCAGGGTCCCGGGTAGGCAGGCAACAGAGACGGACCCTACATGGTTTCTGCTCACAGATTGGCCAGAGCAGTAGGGGAGACAAGGAAGAAGTGTGGTGTGTCCCACTGTGTTCTAGGTGATCAAGAAGGGTTAGGAATGGGATCAGACAAGGCTACAGAAAGGAAAGGGTCTGACTGGTCTTAGGAAGAAAGGGAGCCAGCCAGCAGAGGGTAGAGGGTGTAACAAATGCAGAAGTGTGCAAATGTGAGACATGGGACAGTGCACAGTGCAGGCATCCCCACCACTCTATCTGGACCTTGAGACCAATGTGTCCTCTACAATACCGAATGCCTCACCTGCAGGTAGTATTGCATTTGTCACCAGCACCTGAGTTGAGAAGTGGGTTTAATAGCTCAGTGGCTACTGAGAATTCTCCTATGAAGCTCCAAAGCATAAAACATGGCCTCTGCCTGTATACCTACCCATTTACCCACTTCTCTCCCTGCCTCCTGATGGTAATTAGCGTGGCTCTGTCAATGCAGCTGCTGTTCAGGGAAAAGCTCAAAAGAGCAGGGTGGGTTGGAGACGGCTTTGTGCACGCAGCAGGACAGGACAAGAGGTGAAAAACACGGGAGAGGATGGGTGAAAGCATCTACAGGAACAGAAGCAGGCGGGAAATTGCCTGGTTTGTGAGCAATCAGGAAGAAGTGGCCAGACTGGCAAGAGCAACAAAAGCCTGGGGCTCTAGAAGCCACCGCAGGCTCTAATAGGGGGTAATGCAAAGGAACAGCGAGGTTGACTTGTCATTAAAAAGCAGTCTGGAGGGGAGAGAGAGAGTTGGGGGGTCAAGAGCAGGAGGTCAAGGCCACAGCTCAGAATGAGAGTCTGGAAGAAGTCCCTCCATTTGGTTAGACTGAGAGTGAGAATAAAAACCCTTATGTCATCAAAGTCAATAAGAAAAAAACCAGCTGGGCAGGAAGTTCCTGGGAAGATTGTTCAAAGAGGTGACATGCACTCATTTGTAGGTGCACAAAGGGTGGAGTCTTTCAAGCAAATGTGGATGCAGAATGGCTGCTGCTCAAATCGCGGAAGAGGGCAGTGTTGTATGTAAAACCCCATAATGTAAAAGATTAATTTACTCTTCAAAAACAAAGGAATGGCACGAAAAGAAGTAGTGACACTACAATACTTAAGTAAGACACCATTTACTAAGTGTCTGTTGTATGCAAGTTACTGTGCTGGGTGTGTGACAGCCATCACCCCACTAAACTCTTAACCCCCTGCACAGACACTAGGTTCAGGCATGGACAAGAGTGGAGGTTCTGGAAGGAAACAGGCTTTCCTGGGCTGTATTCCAGGGACAGAGGAGGAGAAGCTCACAGCGCCACTTCTATCTCAGTTCCTCTCATTCCAAAGAAATGCCTTTCTCCCCAGCTATGCACCTTGCGATTTTATGTAAACGTTTAAAACAGAGCTGGCAGTACACATGCTGACAACAGGTACAGAAAGTACCATTTCAAACCAAGATAAGCCCTACCTTTGAGAATAGCTACCAGGGAAGCTCCCAGCAGCACCTGCAGCAAGGGCTCAGGTCATGCCAGTGGCCTCCCAGCCTCCCTCAGTCTACCTGGCTGTGTGGCCACTGCAGCGCCCACGTGACTCTTGGCAAACAAATGACCTGGATATCGGAGGGGAATAAGCACACAACTGGGAATAGGAATTTCCAGCTGAAAAAGCTGTTCCCATCAAAGTCCCTATTTCTTATGGAATAATGGTATTTCAGGTCTGACAATTGGGAAAGAAAGAAAAGACTAACAAACAGTGCAATCTAAGCCACAACATATAGAAAAGCCACTGGCCTCAGGTTCCAAGCACTTCCTCTCTGGCCATTGTTCCAGTATACTATTCAAGACTGGCCTTGAGCCTATGACCGGGTGTGTGTCCAGATGGGGTGCTCCACAATGGCACCTGTGAACATCAGACATGACCTCACCCAAGGCTGTTATTTTCCATGGGGAGAGCTGTTGTTTCTTAAAAACAAATCAAACTGTGGTATGTGCCTATAGTCCTAGCTACTCTGGAGGATCACTTGAGCCCAGGAGTTTGAGGCTATGGTCAGCTATGATAGTACCACCACACTTCAGCTTGGGTCACAGAGCAAGACTCTGTCTCTATAGAACAAAAAAAACAACCAACCACCACCACCAACAAAACAACCATTAGATCCTCTAAGAAACCTAACTAGTAGCCTAACTGAACTAAACCACCACTACAGACCACACACCCCTGCTAATGTTTTTAGGGTACTCTGACATATGGTTTATATAGTGTGGAAAGCAGAAATGATTTTATTTTCTACTGACATTATTTCTATTTCAAAGCAAATGCACATGGCACATGATTTAGAGACTGCTCAGCATACACTTCTGTGGCACCAGCCAAGGAATCACTATTTGTTGTCATCTTGCCTCTAAACATTGTATGTTAAATTGTTTAGGTGGTCTGGGCAATGCCATCTACATCACTAAAGGTGGGCATGAGATAAGTTTTATCAATTGTAGGATAGAACTGCTAGTCATATAATCATATTCTTTTGGTTTTCATGCCATTTTCCCAGGCTTTTCTCTATAATTGAGAATAAATAGGAAATCTAGAAAAAAAGAAAATAGATTAAAATATGAGACACAGTTCAGGACATAAAGGTCGCATATATAGCTCTTGGTAGACTACAATGCAGGCACCTTTTTTTTTTGGTGAGCCAAAATTGGACTCTGTTGCTCAGGCTGGAGTACCGTGGCACGATCACAGCTCACTGCAGCCTTGACCTCCTAGGCTAAGGCGATCCTTCCAACTCAGTCTCTCAAGTAGCTTAGATTACAGGTGCATGCCACCATGCCTGGCTAATTTTTTAATTTTTTTGTAAAAAAGAGGTTTTGCTATGTTGCCCAGGCTGGTCTCAAACTCCTAGGTTCAAGCAATCTCCTGCCTCTGACTCCCAAAGTGCTGGGATTATAGGTGTGAACCACTCTACCCAGCCATTTCTCAGATAATTATTTGTCTGTCTATCTTTCTTTCTTTCTTTCTTTTTTTTGAGTTGGAGTCTCACTCCGTCGCCCAGACCGGAGTGCAGTGGCCGCTCCCGGCCACTGCAGCCTTGACCTGCTGGGCTCTGGTGATCCTTCCGCCTCAGCCTTCTGAGTAGCCGGAATTACAGGCATGCGCTACCACGCCCGGCTAATTTTTGATTTATTGTAGAGATGAGGTCTCGCCAAGTTGCCCAGGCAGGTCTTGAACCCGCGGGCTCAGGCAATCCACTCACCTCAGCCTCCCAAAGCGCGGGATTACAGGCTGAGCCACCGAGCCCGGCTGTCTGTCTATCTTTCATATCTACATTAGCATCCTCAGGTTGGAAAGAAGCTACTAAGAACAGGCCTGGCATTTGCCACTCAATCACTAACAGAGCCGGTTAAGAGTCAGTCAGATGAAGCCCTTCCAATCCTGGCCTGACCCTGTTCCGCACTGTGGAGAGTCCTGGGAGTGTGGTCTAGGAAATCCCAGAAATCAGAGTCTGCTGTACATGTAGAGATCATTATAGTAACTGAATCAGAACCCAGCAAAAATCAACAGAAGGGGGATACTGGAGTGGAGCCCCAGTCGGGCCTCGCACACCTACACTTTTTTTTTTTTTTTTTGAGTCTCTCTGTCAACCAGGCTGGAATGCAGTGGCAGGCTCGCGGCCACCACAGACTCAACCTGCTGGGCTTAGGCAATCCTTCCACCTCAGCCTTCCAAGTAGCTGGAACTACAGGTGTGCGCTACCAAGCCTGGCTTATTGTTATTTTTTGATTTATTGTAGAGACAAGGTCTTACCAAGTTGCCCAGGCTAGTCTTGAAGCCCTGAGCTAAGGCAATCCTCTCACCTCAGCCTCCCCAAAGTGCTGGGATTACAGGCTGAGCCACCGCATCTGTCCTACCCACATGGTGATTCTGACTATCAGGAGGTGACCAGATTTTACAGCTGTTCTTGGTAATTTCTATCTTCTCCCACACACCCATCTTCATTTTGGTTGTGCTAGACTTTCCTCCCAGCTCACAGAGAAACCCTCCAACTCTGGCTTGCCTTGACGCGCCCCGCGCTCCTGTGGAGTCAAAGAGCTGTTGGCTATAGAAATTTGCCAACACCCAGGCATGAGCCAAAAATCTAAGTTTACTTGTGAGGCTCTAGAGCCCTCTGCTGACTGACTGCTGTAACTGTTGGCCAAACCCCTGGAAAGGAAGCGGGAGCATGGCTGGTTTATTAGTTGCCCTCCAATAACTCTGACCACACGGAGAATGGAAATGGCCCTCAGTAGAGCAACACGGAAACTTATGGGAGACACATGTATAGAATATTTTAAAGACTATTGAGGCCGGAGCAATGGCTCCCACCTGTAATCCCAGCACTTTGGGAGGTTGAGGTGAGAGGATTTCCCGAGCCCAGGAGTTTGAGACCAGCCTGAGCAACACTGCAAGATCTCGTCTGTATAATTTTTTAAAAAAATTAGCTGGGCATGATGGTGCGTGCCTATAGTCCCAGCTACTTGGAAGGCTGAGGCAGAAGGATCACCTGAGTACAGCAGGTTGAGGCTGTGGTAACTGTGAGCGACCACGGCACTCCAGCCTGGGTGACAGAGACTCCAACATATTAACAACAACAACAACAACAACGAGTAAAGTTTTAGAATTTAAGAGTAGAAAGATTAGGTACAGTGGGATGAACAGCCGCAGTAGCTACCAATTACTGAGTGCTTATGGACTAAATATCTCAATTATCAAGTCATTTCATTCTCTTAACAGACCTTTCAGCAGGGGGCGATCACTTTCTCCACTGTTACAGTGAGACTTCGGCGGTGGGGGGGCGGGCACACAGGTGACAAGCTGTGGGAAGGGCACCCAAACATGGGTAGCACTGTTCTAGCCAGCTCCTACTAAGGGCTCTGGACTAAGGGCCTGTTTTGCCGCTGTTTAGCAACTTTGGGCAAATCTTTTAGCCCCAGAATGGTGCGGAACAGGAAATACGGTTGCCTGGCCAACCTCACAAGGGGCTAGACTGTAAGGACGGAGGCGTGCAGGTGATGAGAGCATACTGATGTGCGTAAAGAAATACATTAAACGTAATAAGGCTGTTGGTAAGTCCAGGAGAATGTGGGTGAAGCCTCTCAGTAGCAGGAGAGCTGACTAGAGTGTCCCGGGAGTTGCCCTTGCCTCATGTTCCTGGAAGCCTAAGTATTTACCAGATGTGCAATTATTTGATAAGCCCTTAGCTCCAAGCACTATGGCAACAGACCACAAAATTAAACAACTAAAATCAAGCGAGAAAGCATCTCTGTCAAGGACTCTGCTGGTGGAATGTGTTGCTGCAGGGAACAGTTTAACAAAAAAAGAATGCCACCACTGAAAGAACGAGCAAGCGTTCTGTGTGAGCTTGCATTTTTTTGTTATTTTTTGTTGTTGTTGTTGTTTTTTTGAGTTGGAGTCTCACTCTCGCCCAGACCGGAGTGCAGTGGCCGGGAGTGGCCACCGCAGCCTCGACCTGCTGGGCTCCGGCGATCCTTCCACCTCAGCCTTCCAAGTAGTTGGAACTACAGGCGCGTGCTACCATGTCCAGCTGATTTTTTGATTTATTGTAGAGATGAGGTCTCGCCAAGTTGCCCAGGCGGGTCTCGAACCCGTGGGCTCAGGCAATCCACTCACCTGAGCTTGCATTTTAACAACTGGTCTTGTGGGAGAGGAGAGTAAGAGAGCCTTTAGAACTGCCCTCCGTAGTCAGACAGACTCAAGCTGCCAGACCAACACACTTGGGTTGACAGAGCCAGCCTTGCCCCCAGCAGCTCCATGGCCCACTCCAACAGTCACAATAAGGGCACTGTCTTTTGTTTTTTTTTTTTGAGTTGGAGTCTCACTCTTGTCACCCAGGCTGAAGTGCAGTGGCACACTCATGGCCAACCCAGCGTCGACCTGGTGGGCTCCGGCAATCCTTCCGCCTCTGCCTTCCAAGTAGCCAGAACTACAGGTGCATGCTACCATGTACAGCTAATTTTTTTTATTGTGGAGATGAGGTCTCGCCAAGTTGCCCAGGTTGGTCTCGAACCCGCGGGCTCAGGCAATCCACTCACCTCAGACTCTCAAAGTGCTGGGATTACAGGCTGAGCCACCGAGCCCAACCTGGGAAAGTCACTTCTACGCAGTTCCTCCGACCATCCGGGGCAGAAGTGCCATTGCAGAATATGGTCCAGTCCCTCCCAGCCCTGATGCCCCTCCATGGCAAGGACCGTGTCTGGCTCTAATCTAGCAAGATGACTCCCTATGTGGCGGACTTGTCGAGCTCACTGGCCTCTCAGCACTTTCACTTGGAGATCTAAAAGGCATTCCAGACAAACACGTCTGAAACACCACTTCTGGCTCCGGGTTCCCCACAAAGCTGTCCTAGTCTCTGTACAACTGAAGAACATAACCATCCACTAGATGATCAAGCAACAAAAACCAAATTCTTCCTTTTGCTTCATCCTCACTCATTCCCCCGGCTGGTCCTTTCAGTTCTACCTCCAAAATATACCTCAAATCCACCCACTCCTGTCCAGGTCCAGAACCCAGCATAGATCACCTCTTGCCTTGCCTGTGGCGTGGCACTTGGATTCACTCCCTCCCGCTGCCACCTCCTGCGGCGCTCCAGCCACACCCCAGACATGCCAGGGCCTTTCTTCACTGGGGTCTTGGCTCCTGCTGCTCTTACCTGAACCGAAGTCATTATCTGGGGCCAGGATCTGAACTCTAATACAGTTTTATCTCCCATTATTTACCCAAAGTATTTTAGGAAAAAATGAATGCAAACTACTGTTAACTTTATTCCGAAACAGAAAGTCATCCTTGGCTTCAAACAAACGTCACATATTACAGCTACATATACACGACTTGGGATTAACATGTTTCCAGCAGCTTCTAAGCTTCTGGGAGGAAAAGTTCCAGCCCTCATCCAGTGCGCCTTCCTCTCTATTTACTCCAAGGGATTTTCTCAAAACTTTAGGGGTTAGGCAGGACCCTCAACATGAGGGACAGTGACCTCCTCCCTCCTTGATTAAACTCACTCACTGACCATGCTGAGGACCTTTTGATGTTTTTCTTGCTTAGAAAGTATCAATGATGAATCCCCTTCCTCAACCATGGGACAGTTTTCTGTATCAACATATGCCAGACAGCACTGCCTAGCTTCAACACTGGCCACTGCTTCTAATCAACAGCCATCAATCCTGATTATATAAACAGGAAACATCCAAAACAGGAAGGGAAAACACTAAGCTCAAAAGCAAGTTCAGATCCAAGACAGAATTTGTGTAGCCTCTAAGAGTGGTAACCCTCCCAAGGATCTTCTAAAGAATTCTACAAAGGTGACCAAACTCCTTGCAATACAGCAACCTTGGTGGAACGTGTACGCACATCCTCAGGTTGACATGTCTGTGTTCTGGCTTTGTGCATGCTATTTCCACACCCCAGCAGCTAACTTCCTCTTAGGGTAGGGATGATCGAGAAATGCCTGCATACCTATCCACTCAGCACACACAGACAAACTAAGACCATGGCAGGTGCCATGCTACCAGGAAAAACTGTTGGGTTTCTTCCCCCTTTTCTAAATTGCAAAGTTGGCAGATTCTGTACCTATGTGTTTCTGCTCAAATACCTTGGAATCATCTCAAAAGTCACTCGATCAGGTTGGCCTCACACCTGTTTCTCTTGCAGGGCAGCCATGGAGCACATATCACTACTCAGCATGGGGCAGTCAAACTCTGGTCTAAACAACAGACGTTTTAACTTTTAAAGTAAGTAGCATATACTGAAGTGCACAACCCTTTTGGAAGGAATCTAGAACTGTTTCAAGAATCTTAAAAATAGGGATTCTCTTGGACTCAGAAGTCCTCCTCCAAGAAATAATTCTAAAAAAGAGACTGGGTGCAGTGGCTCACGCCTATAATCCTGCACTTTGGGAGGCTGAGGTGAGAGGATTCCTAAGGCCACAGGTTCGTGATCAGCCTGGGCACTTAGTGAGACCTCATATCTACAATAAATCAAAAAAATTAGCTGGGCATGGTGGTGCATGCCTTCAACTACTTGGAAGGCTGAAGTGGAAGAATTGCCTGAGCCCAGCAGGTTCAGGCTGTGGTAGCTGGGAGCATGCCACTGCCCTCCAGCTTGGGTGACAGAGTGAGACTCCAACTCAAAAAACAAAACAAAACAAAACAAATAAAAAAGAAAAAGTTTTAAGTACTAAGCCTTGCACTGCATTAACTGCAGCAGCAAAAACTGAAAATACCCTACATTTCCAACTCAGGGACAAGTATAAGTAAGCCAGTGTACATATGTTTGAAGGAATGACAGTCACTCAAGACAGGTTCACAAACTTTTATTTTAATTGGAGTGTCACTCTGTCACCTGCAGCCTCGACCTGCTGGGCTCAGGTGATCCTTCCACATCAGCCTTCCAAGTAGCTGGAACTACAGGTATGTGCCACCACGCCCAGCTAATTTTTCTTGATTTATTGAGGTCTCACCAAGTTGCCCAGGCTGGTCTTGAACCCCTGGGCTCAGACAATCCTCTCACCTTGGCCTCCCAAAGTGCTGGGATTAGAGGCATGGGCCACCGTGCCCGGCCTCACAAACTTTTTAAGAATGCACAAAATGCTATGACATGCTAAGGGAAAAAAAAGCAGGGCAAAACATTTAATGTATAAAAAATATTTTATGAATAAAATGATTATAACCATGTGGTAAAACAAACAAACAAAAAAACAATGCTAGACCACAAGCTAGAGATGCAGCATCACATGGCAGAAGGAGCAAGGACAGGAACCAGAGGAAACTGTGACTCTGAACAGGTCCTAGCAGCTTTGTTTCTTTGTTTTAAAAAATGGGGAAAACAAAGACCTTGCTGGATTTTTGTAAAGACTGAGAACATGCATATGCTCAATAAATGATAGCTGGTATTTTTCTGCAACAGTGCCCAGAGGTGTCTATATTTGAATGGTGCCAGGGGTGCCGCCAGACTGCTCACCATACCCTGAAGGGGTCCTGCATCACCCCCACCCTCTGTGTGGAGAACAAAGCCACCGGCACACAGCATAGCATCCTGACTTAACCACTTCACCAGAACTTTACGAACAGACAAGACAATCTCTAGGTCTGATAATGGGAGAGAGGAAGCAACCTCAATTCTGGCTCTGCCACTCTGAATGCACACTGGACCTCAAGCCTCAGTGCCCCATTCAGTAGAATAAGGTTTCTAGTCACCTCCCTCTCAGGTTTACTATAAGGATTAGGACTAGAGTTTAAAAGTACACATCAGCGGGGCTCGGTGGCTCAGCCTATAATCCCGTGCCTTGGGAGGCTGAGGTGAGTGGATTGCCTGAGGCCGCAGGTTCGAGACCCGCCTGGGCAACTTGGCGAGACCTCATCTCTGCAATAAATCAAAAAGTTAGCCAGACGTGGTAGCGTGCGCCTGTAGTTCCAGCTACTTGGAAGGCTGAGGCAGAAGGATCGCGGGAGTCCAGCGGGTTGAGGCTGCGGTGGCCGGGAGCGGCCACTGCACTCTAGTCTGGGCAACAGAGCGAGGCTCCAACTCAAAAAAAAAAAAAAAAAAAAAGTACACATCAATAGGTAATCAATGAGCCAAAAAATTATTATCAGGGTCTTTGGCTAAAACCCGACTCAAGAGAAGCTGAGCAGATTTACAGCCTAGCTGCTATGGCCATCATCACAGAGAAGAGACAAACAAGAGACACGAGTTTTCCAGCTTACACATGGGATGGGTAGGGGCACCACTTGTGTTTGAAGAAAACCTTGTTTGAAGAAGGCAGACTCTATTACCTTTTCCTCTTTGTCCCCAAACTGAAAAGACAAAGCAATGAGCTCAAAGTGAGAGGGGAGGGGGCGTAGTGGAGAAGGAAGTGAAAACCAAAGGTCAGACCTGACAGCAGTCACACACAGTATCTCTTCCTTTCCTCTCACACTCATGTCCAAATGGCAAGTCATCAAGGCTGCAGACAAGCATCTCAGGAGTAATTAAATAAAATTAACCTTGGGAAAAGAGCTTTACATATTCAAAGCCTCATTAATCCTCATGCCTTGTAATTAAATATGTATGTGAAGAAGGCTTGGACAAAAGCAAAACATTTTCAAAATGTGAATTCTTTACATTTGGAACATTAGAATGCATTTCTAAATACTGACCTTGTAGAAAACTATGTGAAAAATTCCATGAAGCACACACTGTAAAAACATGGAAGAATGTAGATCCAATCTCAGTCCATACTGAGCTTTAAAAAAATGTGTCTGGATAAACATCTTCACTTTTCAGGCTCCACATAACTTAACCAATGATAATGTCTTCTTAGTTTTAACTCATTCTGATCTTTGCCCCTCCAGGTCCTGAGGGCAGCACCCCCTATACACTGAGAAAGCCTTTTGTTTCGGCTGTACTGGGGTCCTCTTTTCTATTTATTTTCTTGTTAACACTCATAGTTTTGTGACAATCTTCCAGAGAGAAACTCCTCTTTGATAATCAGCCATTAAAGAAACCAGTCACCCGACATGTCACGCATTCTGGAGGGAAGTTACCCAACCTTCCTTTTCTAAAATAGTCAAATGTGCTTAAGGAACGCTTAAGGAACACCTCTGCGGCCATGTGACTTCTGTGGGGCTCAAAGAGCCCTTGGCTCAGACAGTCTCATTTACTTCTCACAACTACCCTAAAGGGGGCAGGAAAAGAAATGAGCATCCCCATTTCTTCAATGAATTAAGTCAGAGTGAATGATTTGCTGACAGTCACACGGTAAGCAGTTTAGAGCCTGAAGTTTTCTTTGAGTCTGGGTCTCACTCTGTTGCCCAGGCTGGAGTGCAGTGGCATGATTATAGCTCACCGCAGCCTTGACCTCCTAGACTCAGGTGATTCTTCCACCTCAGCCTACTGAGTAGCTGGGACTACCAGCGTGCGCCACCATCTTGGCTAACTTTTTTGCAGAGATGAGGTCTCACGCTCCCTAGCTTGGGCAATCCTCTCGCCTCAGCCTCCCAAAGTGCTGGGATTACAGGCATGAGTTACTGTTCCCGGCTGAGAGTCTAAATATGATCAGTTCTTTGGTTAAAGTGATACTGCTGTAAACCATCAGTGTCTTTAGAAAAGGCTGATGCAACATAGGTCAAGTCATCGACAATGCGTTCCAAAGATTTGTCTAAATTATTTGGCTTTGTTAAAAATATGTAAGCTAGGTTTGGAAATCTTAAGAAAGCTTTCAAAGGTAGTGCTATTTGTGGCAATGTACTATTATCTATAAAAGATCTTTTTTTTTTTTGAGTTGGAGTCTCACTCTGTTGTCCAGGCTGAAGTACAGTGGCACACTCACGGCTACCCCAGCGTCCACTTGCTGGGCTCCAGCGATCCTTCTGCCTCAGCCTTCCAAGTAGTCGGAACTACAGGCGTGCGTTACCACGCCTGGCTAATTTTTGATTTATTGTAGAGATGAGGTCTCACCAGGTTGCCTGGGCTGGTCTCGAACCCATGGGTCAAGGCAATCCACTCACTTCGGCCTCCCAAAGTGCTGGGATTACAGGCTGAGCCAGCGAGCCCGGCCCCATAAAAGATCTTAAATGATAAAGTAGAAGCCCTCATTGTTCTTTTGGGATTCATTACCATGGGCAATTGAATGTAGGTGTCAGAAAAACCCGGCTCAAAATCAAAACCTGGAAATTAAAGGAACATGTAATTTATAGAAACGATAAAAAGGAGTCCACTACCATCTAATCTTTGGACCAAGATACTACAGAAGGACGCTCATACTAGTACTTGTGGACCTAAATGACACCTTACATTTCTTTGAGGTCCCAAAGTCTGTGACAAGCAACTCTGCCCCGTGCAGATTCTGAGGTAAGTAGATCTTATGACAGAGGAAAAACACTAACACAAAGTGATTAAGTGATGAGGAAATCAAGAACAATAAAAATACTAGTGTCTGTTTACTTTCCAAGCCTCAGAGGAGGGAGAAGATAAAAGAATCCACTTACATACCCAAGGACCTAAAGGCTAAAGGTGCTAAGAGTTTTGCAAACAACCTTTCCTTCAATCTTCAGACAACCCAGTGGGTGAGGTAGGTATCACCATCTCACCATTTTACAGATGAGGAAGCCAAGTCAGTAAGAGATTAACAGGACTTGCCTATATTATGTAGGTTATGCCAGAATTCCTATTGTCATGCCACACTTTATATATCTTTCCTGTTGTTTTCCAACAACAATGACAAAAAAAAAAACACAACAAAAACAAAAAGAGTTGTTCTAACAAGTTTACTTTGCTTGATGGAAGGTACTAGCTTTTGCAAATGAAACGGAAGAGGTGATCAGTGCAGTAAATAAACATTGGACATTCCTGTTCTAAGTTCTGGATTCCTACAGCTGGCTGGTAGAGACACCAGGCTTTCATTTTGCTGTTAAAAGCATAGATTTATATAAAACTGAAAGCATTTCCAGAACGATTAGTTGTCTTTCAATAATTATACTGAGAGAAAAAGTAGAGTAAAAAGCTACAAATATATTAACTAGACAATAAATTAAGTCAAGGTAAAAATCTATGTATCACAACAGACTCACATATCTGGAAACTATAAAAGAAAGGCTAGTACATTCCAGGCAGACCACATGTCAGAGGGAAAGTGTTTGGCTAAACTTGGATTTTCATCCTACAAATTTTTAAAATGTTTAATTTTTACATCTTTGCTGATATTGGTAAAGAAAAAAAAAAATCAAACAAACATGTACTGTACACATAGAAAGGTATAAACAAAAAGCAAAAGCTCCCCTCTTGTCTCAAGCCTTCCTGTAGCAATTTGTTTCCTTTCAGAAAAAGTTGTGCATGTATTTAACAACTTTATCCTTTACATTTATACAAAAGGGAGAAAAAGGCTCACACTGCACACACCTTATCCTTTGACAGTGGATTTCCTGGAGAGATCCTTATCAGTACTTATTATCAGGTCTTTTTTATTATTTTGGAATGGGTTATGCAAAACTTTGTTGGTGACTCTAGAACTGGGCAATACTCGTTTATTTCATTTCTTATTATAAAAGGGTTGTTTTTAACTCGTTCGTGATCACTGAGGTGGGATTACATCATTCCGAATTCTGTTCCTGGTGCTGCTAATGTGAATTTATATCTTTGAAAATTCAGTTTCTGAATAATACATATTCGGCTTATAATCCAAATAAAAATACAAAGTACAGAATGCTAGTCAGAGTGGGTACCTGAGGCAAGTACTGGATATGTCTGCAACTTTCAGTTTTATTGTGAGAAAGGTGACAATTTAGAAAAGACCATTTCACTTGTGCTTGACAACAGAAGTTTGTGGCGACCAGCTTCAGATTTTTAAAGTTTTCACCGGCAATCAGTATTAGGAAAGTGAAAAATTTGCTGGCGGCAAATGTGTTAATAAGCTATGATAAAGACTCCAAAACGATAACAACAGCTAACATTAGCGTGCAGAGCATTGTGCTCTTTAACGTAAAATTTAAGACTCTAAAACTCAAAAGCTGATTGAATGAGGGAAGAAAAAAAATTTCCAGAACGGAATAAGTGAAATACTTCTTTTTCTCAAATGGATCTGAGAAGTCTAGGGTCCTATTTGGTTCTGCTGTGATTCCCTCCCTCATGGAAGAACAGGCTGCCAAACTGCAAAACAAAACAGCATACCATTATGTGGCACCACCACCAGCACCACATGAGCCAACCTGGAGAGCCAAAAGCACTGGTCCCCTAGCATAGTGCTAAGAGTCTGGGCAAGTGGAGACTCCAGGGCAGAGTCTGGCTCCAGAAGCTGCTGCAGGGCTGGTGCCCTGCCACTACAGCCTGCGGCAGCACTTTGATGGCATATGAGATACGGGAAAAGGGACAGAAGTTACTTTCAATTTTGATGACCATGACTCAACCCCAAGACTCTCTCAACATATGACCATATTTGTAGCGTTTAAAAAAAAAAAGGGGCAGACCATCCCAAGATAATGAGGCAGGGCGCCTGAAAACCCACATCACTTCTATTGCCAAGTGATCAATAATTCCTCACTTTCTTGAGGCTGTTTTCTTTCTTTCTTTCAAGTTTTCAAAGTTTATTAGAGAAGGGAAAGAGATAGAGGGACATGCCAGAGCTGGCATGGGCAAGAGAAACCGCCTATTTTAAAAAAAACCCTAGGCTTGTGTCCCCTCAAAATGGTCTTCCCTGAATTTCAACAATCAAAAAGTATGCAGGTAACTTCTACTGTTTGCAGAGTTCTACTGTATTACAATTTACTTACATCTTTTTTTTTTTTTGAGTTGGAGTCTCACTCTGTCGCCCAGGCTGGAGTGCAGTGGCCGCTCCCGGCCACCGCAGCCTTGACCTGCTGGGCTCAGGGGATCCTTCCGCCTCAGCCTTCCAAGAAGCTGGAACTACAGGCACACGCCACCATGCCTGGCTAATATATTGATTTATTGTAGAGATGAGGTCTCGCCAAGTTGTCCAGGCTGGTCTTGAACCTGTAAGCTCAGGCAATCCTCTCACCTCAGCCTCCCAAAGTTCTAGGACCACAGGCGTGAGCCACTGTGCCCAGCTACTTACATCTTTAAAGTTCCCTTTTACTTCCTGTTCCTCTAAAAGACATGGTCAGCTTTCCTCAAAAGATGGGAAAGTTTTGGCTGTCGATTGCTGTTTTTTAAAAAAAAAGTATCAATTGCTGTGCCAGAATGAATACTCCTCTCCCTGCAGCATACACCACTTAGAATGTGGGAGAAGGTGCTGCCTTCATCTTCCCCAGAAACCTCAGCTCCTGTCAGCATTTTTTTTTTGGAGCTGGAGTCCCATTCTGTTGCCTAACTGGAGTGCAGTGGTAAAATCATGGCTACCACAGCCTCGACCTGCTGGGCTCAGGCATTCCTTCAGCTTCGGCATCTTGAGTAGCTGGGACTACAGGTGTGCACTTCCACTCCCAGCTAATTTAAAAAAATTTATTGTAGAGACAAGGTCTCGCTATGTTGCCCAGGCTGGTCTAAACTCCTGGGCTCAGGCAATCCTTTCACCTCGGCCTCCCAAAGTGCTGGAATTACAGGCTTGAGCCCTCATGCCCAGCCCCATCAGCATGTTGACCCACTGCCTTCCCTGTTCATCAGCAAGCACCAGACAATCCCACAAAGCAAGCAGAGCTGGCATTATTATCCCAACCTACAGAAGTGAAAATGTGGGTTCACAAAGGCAGTATGAAGTGCCCAGGGTTAATGAGAGGCAGAGTTAAGATCTGTACCCTTATCTGATGATGCTCCTTCAGTATTGCTTGCACCACCAGATAGCCTGCACAGCAGGGACGTGCATCTGCATATCCTGCTAGGTTAGCTCTGCTACAACAGCCTGACAGCTTCTAAAAACACATAGGCCCATGTGTAAAATATACATACTTGTCACGCAATTGCAACTGGGGGGTGGAAGGAGACTTAAGATGAGTGAACTGAGACCTGGAGTTTTACAGTTTCTCTAAGCACACAGAGCAATAGCCCCAGAGAGGGCCCAAGCGCCCTTTCTGCCACTTGCATATGGTCTCCTTTTGGCTCAGAGTTCTCATGTTCTCATGGGGTTGTTCTGCCATGCTTTAAGTTCTGATAGAAGCTTCTTTAACAGTGTGTGTGGACAGCCTGGTTTACCAACATGAAGAGCTCATGCCAACAAGGTACTCTGCCAGGTCTGCCTTTGGTGGCGGGGAGTCAAACCACCTGACACCTCGTCATTCTGCCCAACAGTAGGCAGAGCAGTGTTTTATTGTTAGGACACCATCCTGTGACCCGCTTTATTCCCTGCTCCTTACTTCTTGGTTATAAGCAGTAATTAGTAACGTCAGTGTTCTTGTTCTGGCTGGATTGCTCCAGGCCCATTAATAATGCAAGAGCAGGAGCAGGATGAATGCTTAAGTGTATAAGAGAGGTTTCAAGGTTAAAAGCAGTGATGGAGTGAGCTATGGTGGGGGTGGGGAGGGGCAGGGAGAGGGAGAGGGAGAGGGAGAGGGAGAGGGAGAGATTCTCTTCTGCGGTAACTAACATGCATGGCAAAGTATAACTTTTGAGTGTCCTCAATCAAGTAGAGTACAGCCTTCCCTCTATCTCTGGAGCGGACACACATCCCTGGCCACTTGGCAGGTAGTATATCGGTACTAACTCTACAACACCAGAGAGTAACAAGTGTATGCAACTGAGGTCAGAGAAAACTACACCAATATGTTTCCAACCTATTTTTGATGTTTTAAATGACTTCTTTTATAAAAGGCAATGCCTGCTTGTTCAGCAGAACTGGTGGTAGCTTCCCACTGAATGTTCGTTCTTACAGTGAAAGTCACGACAAGTAATGCAGAATAGACCCTGGAGCTGGTGGCCAGGCATTCCTTTAGTGGAAGAGAAGACTTCATATTATTATTAATATGACTGCCCCTGCCTCTCCACAAATCTCATGTTTTCAAGGAGGTATTTCAAAAGGTACACACAATTTCCGACATTCCCACACAGAGGTTTGCTGAAAAATGGAATGACAGCAAATAAGCCTGCAAATTATGCCTGGAGAAGGCTTAGTATGGCGATTTGAATATTTGCTTGGAAGACAGAAGAGGGGACTATGAATCGAGGCTGACAGCCACATGTGAATTCTTCAGTTGTTTATATCTCCACTGCCTTCTAAGCAGACATGGATTTGCCACTAAACCTTTCACTTGTTCCTCACACACCAAAAGCGAACTGTTTTATATACTAGGAAAGTAACAACTTCATCTGCTGATTTCACAACCCAAACCAGACATTTTAAAAAACCAGTTACAGCAATGCTTGGTGAATCAGAGCCCATCCTTACTTGTTAGTCAGGCACAGTCTCTGTGGGAAAAGGAAGCAGTTGGAAGCAGTATCGAACCCTAATTACTAAAAGATGCATTTATTCCCATGGGGCTCAGACTTCTAGTCCAAGGTTTTCTCACTGGTCGCATCCTGTCCAGGAGCGCCCGAGCTTGTGCTGTGAACGCGCTCGTGGAGAAAAGAGAGCGAGAAAAAAGGCAGAGTTGCTTGGTTCCAGCTCCTTCAAAGAGACCACAAAGTCTCATCACCTCATCTCCAACCTGAGGCAAAGCACTCCTTTTTGGGTGGTAAAGTGAGCTTTCACAAGGAACTGGGAGAAACAACTATGAATTTAAAAATATACAAGCATATTTTAATAACTGCATTTCTACTTTTCAAGTTCTCTTGACACAAAATATTCTTGCTCTAAAAGTTCAGGCATGACTGAGCTAATGGAAACGGGTTTTAATTCTTTTTTTAACTGATGAACTAATAATACACGCACACTCCTCCTCCCTTGACTCTCAGTGAGCAGCCCCCAAAGTAATTCACTGCTACTGGTTTCTTATCTATCCTCCGAATAGCTTTTAAGTCTATGCCAGCAAGCCTATCCTCCTCCTCCCACTTGAGATCCAAATGTGACCACACCATATCCACTGTTCTTCCCCTTGCTGTTTTCACTTATGATATCCTGAGGGAGCTCCGTATTTGCACAGGTGGGGCCATGTCATTCTTTTCAGTGCTGCGGTGTATGCCAGGGGTTGGCGAACTACAGCTCACGGGCCAAGTGTGGCCTTCTGCCTGCTTCTGAAAATACTTGCACTGGGATACAGTCACATTCATTTCTTTGCATACTGTCCATAGTTACTTTTATGCTACAAAGGCAGAGTTGGGAAGCTGGGACAGAGACCACACGGCCCACAAAGCCCAAAATATTTATCGTCTTGCTTTTTACAGAAAAAATACTTATCGTCTCGCTTTTTGCCGATCCCTGGCGTATGCCATTGTACAGATGCACCAAAATACATTTAACCTGTTCCCTGCTGATGGCCATTCAAGTGGGAAATGGACTCCTTAAAGGTTGAGAAAAAGCTTAAGATGGATGAGGAAGGGAAGAGCAGGAACTAGCTAGGAAGAAGCCAGCATGAAGAAGCCAGGCTTCAAGAGGGAACTTCAGAGCAAGCTATAACATCCTTGAGGGTCACTTCCTCTTTTTAAAGGAAGTAAGAAGGGAACTGCAGGTCTTTTGCTAAGAGGAAATTCCCCTTTACTATATTGAAGCTACTCCCAGTGCTTGTGTTCTTCTAAAGTTAGGCAAGACTGCCTGCAGCACACTGTGACCAAATTAGGAAGCAAACAGCCTGAGGTCTCTAAGCTGGTCAACACATGGCTGGGACGCCCAGGCATGCAGAGACAGTGATGGATGGGAAGTAGGAGACCATTAGGCCCAAAGGGAATGCTATCTGTTTAAGAACTTAGCCTTCAAAATTACACTTAATGAAAATTAGTATTTGTTCTATAAGATGAACTCACTTGCTGTTGCTGACCAAAAAACCAAGGGCTCCCAAGGTCTCCACAAGCAGAGAACCCGTGAAAGGCACTGTGAGATGAATACTCCTACACACGGTGAAGTGGGGGGCAGTGAAGATCTTGGGAAGTACCAGGGAAATTACACCAACCAGCTCCTTGGTAGACGAGGGTGTTCAGTCTTACACTGTCGAGAAAGATAATCTAGCAAGGTCTTACTAAAAAAAAGAGTTGGGCAAACTTTCCCTTTTAAGACTGCCTACCAATTTCTTTACTTGCCAGACGGTTCTAAACTAGCGCTACAACTTCAAAACAAGGTCTAGGTATGCAATGCTTGAATCATCCACACTGAGCTTGCTTTAGCCACTCTGACTCAATGATAGTCTCTTTCAGGAATGACTTGGGAGTTAACTTTGATTCTGAGCCAATGAGCTCAGAATCTATTCTGACCACCAGCACTATCTGGGTAATAACATTTAACCTTGAAAATCCTTGCTTTCCTCCCAAATTTCCAGATCAGCCAAGAGTCTTGGACACAATTCTTATTCCCTTAGGAATGTGGCTTAGTTCAGTTCCAGCATCCGCTATGAAATCAGACATGCAGTTAGAGCTCAGTTGAAATGACAAAACACATCTCAGCTCTTCTTTACAGGAAAAACCTTCAAGGGAGCCAGGCAAAAGGACGGGGACTACTTTTGGCTCAATCTGAACACCTGCTCGCCCCAGAGCAGAGGTCTGTGTGGTGGCTATGCCCTAGGCTTGGGGCTCTAGGCAGAAACACACAGCCTGGAAACAGAACTCTGCTGTTGCTCAAGCTGTGTTAGGTTGGTATCCTGGCCCCTGTGCTGGGAATCCATAGGGCAGGAATTTTGTAGTCAATGTCGCCAAAACAGCAAAGCATCTGCATACTAACTACTACAGCTGATTTTGAACATTTATTTATAATCACCAAAAGGACCCATGAATTTTACAGATAATACTACAAAGGGAATATACATCTAAAAGACCCTGGTTGACTGATATGTAAACTCATCAATTAAGAACTGTATTTCTATTAGTCAAGGTTTCTGTGGTTCACCTTTAACTGAGCCAAACTGTACACTAATGAGCCACTGGGGACATATACGGGCTAGAGAGTTATCCCTGAATCCAAAGTGTATATGTAACCAAAAGACAGAAGTTCAGTGATTTCTTCAAGCTGCATGAACCTGGTACTTACCCTCTCCAAGGTCTTTCTTCATCTATACCAGGGCTTGGGTTATATGACCTCCTGGGTCCCCCTTATAAATCTAACATCTAAATTACAAATCAAGAGAAGCAAATGCCAATATATAGGACCACCTGGGCAGACTCCTTGTACCAGGGTTTGAACATACGTACATGCATTCCACCAGTCACAGAGACAAAAACAACATGCCGGCCTGTGCTGACCTCCCATCTCCCAGTCTGAGGGCATGGCCTGTTCTTTCTCACTGCTGCGCTGCTGCCCCAAAGCTGGGACTAAGCGAGGGTGTGGGCATGGCTGCTGAGAGTCTCTCTCCCTGCCTGTCTTCTGCTTTCTCCCTGCAGTGCAGAAGGCACCATGGCCACAGACAAGTTTCGTTGCCCTTTTATGGTAGAAAAATGAATTGCTTGCCCAGCAGTGAAGGCGAGAGATGACAGAACGGAAAGTTATCATTTGTTGTGGTTTTGGCAGCCACAGAATAGTGTTCTCCCTTCAGCCACCCTCGGATGGACGGTGCACACCAGGCAATCACTGAGAGAAAAGCAAAAACCCTGACTAAACTGATCCCAGATGCATTCCTCCCTCGCCTCGCCTGTAAACGGATGTGTTTATTTGTGAACAGCATCAAGCCTTATTTTCGTGGAAATGCACTTTTTACAAAACAAGGTATCAAAAGGATGCTTGTGTTCCACTAAAGACCGAATAGAGGTGCCCCAGAAAATATGGTTCCAATCAGAATACATCCAAGGAATGGACTTGACTTTCTGGCACAAGGATGGAGGACTTGGGGTGGGCAGGGAGGTGACCCCCTGTGAAAGAGGGGCTGCGGCTATCAGAGCAGCCTAGCACAGCCTGTCTCCTGTGAGGCATGGAGGGGCAGGAAAGTAGATACTAACCTCAGATAAATTGGTCCACTAAGAAAACACACCAATAGTCACGGCCCTTGTGGCAATGAACAGCAGTTGATACCGGGGGGCCTTAAATTGTTTGCATTTCTGTCAGGAGGCCCACAGAAAAAAAGCAGGCCTCCCAGCAGCTGGGAAAACATGTTGCAAAAGGAGGATTAAGCAATTCTATGTATGCACATCACAGTTAGGGAAATTAAGCTTATCTGAGAGAGAGAAATTAAGCTTATCCAACATGCCTTTGGCTGGAAAACAAGCACTTTTAAATAAGTGGGAAAAAGCTTATTTATGATGGTTACACAGTTCCTTCCACATTTAAAGCACCCAAAGACTTAAAAAAAAAAAAAATACACTGGCCAGTGGAATTGTGGCAAAGCAGCAACCACCAAATGATCTGGTCCAGGAATAGTCTCCTAGACACATGTGCCTGAGGCTGTGTCCACTTATGGCCTTGCATTGGTTTCATTTTTCCCCCAGTCTCTTAACTGGCCACTACTATCGTCGCTTTTGACTAATGCCCCCTTGGCCCCTAAATGGCCCCCAGAGGAACAGGTTCCTTCAGGCCTAATGCCACTTAGGCTGTCTAGAAAATAGAAAAAATAATCACAGTAAATACTTGCAGCACTGTATGAACAGGCTTTGGGACTAGAGGATTTGTTAGCCGAGGACTGCAGGAGAACTGTATGTCCCCAGGTTACTACAAGTGAGTTGCCATGATAACTGAATTGACAAGGTGTTCCAACTCCCCTGACAGTCTGTATCTGACCTTTCTCTCCCTCCTACTCACTTTCATGCCTCATAAGCACCGCCCCCCCCCCGCAAGTAGTGTGTGATCCCACTGTGTCCCTAGTTAAGCCTGCAATACTTGAGGGGAGGGTACAGATACAAATTCACCCTCCTTGTTCTGTACTGCAAAGCCCTCTCCATGGTCTATTTATCTCTTATCCTGCTTTCTTCTGCTCTGGCCACACCCTTCCACTTGCTGACCCTTCACACACAGCTTTGCTTGTTTTACTCCCTGGCCCTGGAGCAAAATTCTCCCCATCTCCACCTACTAGGCCTAGTCAGGCCAAGACTCACCTTTGCATCATGCCAAAACTGAGTGATCTTTTTCTTTCTGGAATCCCCGTAGCAGTCACTATGACTCTTTCACCATCTAATTGTCAGCAAACAGTAGGCCTCCCTGCATCATAAGTTAGGGCTGTGGCAGCCCTTTTTGTATTCTTTCTGGCTTAGCAATGCTTAATAAATATCTGCTGAAGGAATAGCCAAACTTGAACGAAAGCAGACACAGCCCACCTGTCTCTGCATAAGCAGATGTGGAGGGAGTAGCTAATGATCGCGTTTAGAGGAGAGGGAAGAAGCGTCAGGGAGGGTAAGGAGCAAAACTCTGGGCAAAAGTTTTGACATCTTTTTAGAGATGGAGTCTTACTGTATGTTGCCCAGGCTGGCCTCAAACTCCCAGGCTCAAGCGATCCTCTTGCCTCAGCCTCCCGAGTACCTCCCAAACTAGAGGTGCATGCCACCATGCTTGGCCTGGGCAAAGGTTTTGACGAAGTGAGCCCAGAAGATGAGGGGGAAGGGAGGGAAGAACCTGCGCAGAAGTCAGAGCCACCATGACAGAGGGTTTAGGAAGCAAAGGTGCTTGCCTGGAGAGAAGACAGAAGCTAGGAAGAGAGAAGCTTAGGTCACAGTGGGCACTGGCCTTGAGGGTAAAAAGTAGGTTCTTATGAGAGGTGAGAAGACCTTGGAGCTAAAAGGTTTGTGGTAACAGGAGATGTTTTAGCAGCAAAGTCTGACAGAGGACAGGAAAGGAAGCTAAAAGGACAGGCTGTAGTCAAAGACCAACAGAAGGAAAAATTGTGATCTATTCCACTCTCTTTGGGCTAGAGTCTAGATCAGCTTTTCAGACATGGGCAGCTTTTGAAAGTTAAAATGCTTTTCATACAAACCTCTGATGAGAAATAAAACTGAGAAAAGTTCTTTTATGAGGCCACTGGGAATTGATCTGAGAAACGCTCTTAGCCTGTTTCGTTTTGAAAAGCAAATGCCAATGCCAGTCTTAAAATCTTCGGTTTTCTAGAAATCTTTGGACTGGAAGGACACTCCAAAGGTCATCTGGTCTCTCATCTGGTTTTGCAGCTGGACTGCACGAATGCAAGTCATCCTAGAGAAAGGAGAGTCTGTTGTAGGCTATACACATGCCTCCAAAGCAGGAGTTCTCAGTGCAGGGCCCCAAGCTTCCTGGGAGCCTGTTTCACTGGTTACAATAAAGTCTGGTGAGTTGTCTTGGATTCTTTACAGGTAGTTTAAGTCTGTTTTCCCAGAAGGTGGAAAACACCAGGTTCCCACTACTTACTGGAAGAATCTTGTACAAACAGAGAAACTACATACACGAAGCCTTTTCTTCTTCAGGATGAAGAGCCCTTTAAACCTTCTTTCCACAAATAGTTGCTGACGTTTTCCACTTACATTACAAATTTCCTCATCTCTTAAAAAAGTGATCTATAGGGTCGGGTCTGGTAGCTGAAGCCTGTAAACCCAGCACTTAGGGAGGCCAAGGCAAGAGGACTGCCTGAGTTCAGGGGTTTGAGACCAGCCTGGGCAACTTGGTGAGACCGTGTCTCTACAATGAATCAAAAAAGTAGCTGAGGATGGTAGCGCGCACCTGTAGTTCTGGCCACTTGGAAGGCTGAGGTGGAAGGATCACCTGAATCCAGTGGGGGTTGATGCTGGGGTAACCGTGAGCATGCCACTGCACTACAACCTGGACGACAGAGTGAGACTCTGACTCAAAAAAAAAAAAGTGATCCCTAAGAAAGGAATTGGCAGTAGCCAGCAACTGCCAGGGGAGCGAGGAGGTGGGGGACACATAACATCAATAAGCATACCTGATCTCAAACCAGGAGAAGTGGGGACCAAAGGGAGGCCCAAACTTCACCTGTATGATGGCCAGTCATATACCTAATCCTGAAGTGCACCCCACGTCTTTATTTATTTATTGAGTTGGGGTCTCACTCTTGGTTGCCCAGGCTGGAGTGCAGTAGCATGCTCACAGCCACCGCAGCCTCGACCTGCTGGGCTTAGGCGATCCTTCTGTCTCAAGCCTTCCAAGCAGCTGGAACTACAGACGCATGTCACCATGCCTGGCTAGTGATTTATCGTAGAGCTGAGAGGTCTCACCAAGCTGCCCAGGCCGGTCTCGAACCCCCAGGCTCAGGCAATCCTCTCGTCTCAGCCTCCCAAAGTGCTGGGATTACAGACTGAGCCACCATGCTCGGCTACCCAACATCTTTAAAATATTTTTAAAAAAGTGATCGAGTCACAAAATAGAACATTTGAATAAAGGTCTTTCCTAGACCCATGAGTGATATACCCTCAAAACAGCAAAGCAAAGTAGGTAAAATTTTGCACAGATATAGCTCAAGACAGACAGACCTAGATTTGGTGTTTCTTAAATTAACTTTTATTACAGAAAATCTAAAACACATACAAAAGTAGATAATGTAACAAACCCCATGCACCCATCGCTCACGGTAATGATTTATCAGTTCATGGTAAAGCCTAGCTTATCCATACCATACCTACTTGCCCACCCCATCTCCTCTAGTATAATTTTGATGCAAATCCTAGATCACACATCATTTCATTTATAAATATTTCAACTTGTATCTCCAAAAGATATACTCTTAAAACTAATGCAACATACCAAAATCACACCTAAAAAGAGACACATGATAAGGATAAGCCCTAAATTTGACTCCTGATATTGTCACTTGCTAGCGGTATGACACTGAGAAGATAATGATTAAAAAAGCCCCTAAGACCCAGGGAGAGGTTTATTAGCAGGTACCTAGACCTCAGCCTGTTTTAATCACGATGCAATCCTTATGATGCCAAATTGATGCAATTCACACTGATTATCTGACAGAATTACATGCTGTTTTTGTTGTACTCCTCACTCATGACCTCAGCAGATTGGATTTTGTTTCTCATTACTTCTCTGCGTTACCAAGGTTATTCAGAGTCCATCTTTTTCAGGGGACTTTAGCATTAGTATAGACAGAGATCACACAACTGTTACTTAGTGTCAAAAGAGATGGCAGGGACTGGTGCCTTAGCCTGTTAAAGTGAATGAAGGACAGAGGGGCTACTTTGCTTAGGTGGTTGCTCCCACCTGGAATAGTGTAGTGGCCAAAGGGCACTAGAGAGGTTACTGAGACCCTCTGTATTCTCTGTATCTTTGTCTCACAGTTGGGAAGGACACTTAGGAGTAAAAGACCGCATACATTTCCCAGTCACCATATTGCCAATTGAATAAACAGTAAACACAAGAAATTCCAGCCACCAGCGTCTTTAGCCTAGGCTTTGCCCTAATTTTGCTCAATGCTCCTCTTTGCTACTATTTCCCTTCTCCACATTCCTCTACCCTGATACAGACACCCACGGGGAGTGGGGTGTTTTCATGCTTGTGGTATTACCATAGCAACAATTCCTCTTCTACCTGGAAGGCTGGAAACCCTGCAGTGCTCTGTGCTGAGAATGCAAAGAGGGAACACTATCGCTCTGCACTTCAACACACACCACAAGTCACACGCGCACACACACACACAGCTCTTTTTCAAGGACATCGCAATGAGATCACTAAAACAAATCAGGATGCTGACACCTAGTAACACACAATTAGTGTAAAGACAAAAAGGAGGCAGATCATTAATTATAAAAAGATATTTTGTAGGTATCAATTCTTCAGGGATTTTCAATACGAAATTTCTAAAATGCACTTCTCCTTTGATGAAGCCACAGGCACAGAAAAATGCCATTACATTATTTTAGGAAAACATACAAAGGGACTAACTAAATGGTGTGTGAAAGAGAGTCACTTGAGGCTCATGATCCCCATGTGGTTTGTAAACAGGATTAGGCTGTGATAAGCCTGATAAGCAATGGCTAACTGGTGGCCACAAAAACCAAGAAAAAGGGTTGAGCTACTATTTTAATAAAGTGCCCATACAAACCTGTCAAAAATCCACAGATAATTTTGTTCTGTAAGTACTACTGACAGTGTTTTAGTAGAGACCAAAAATAACAAAAAAAGAAACAAGTAGGTTTGTCCTTCTGCTCCAAGGACAGTTGGAGGTGAGCAGCCCTGACCTCGAGGCCTGCCTACTGCTGAGGGTAGGTAGGCTGGCCAGGACTCCAGGTAAAGGTCAGTGCACTCCCAATAATACAAAAACCATGGCCAGTGAGTCCTGGAGAAAAAGCACAGATTTTTGTCTTTATATTGTGACGAGTTCTGAGTTCTCCAGCAAAATGTACGATCATCTTTGTTTCTAGGCCCTTCTATGCTCATCTCTTTGAACATCATTTCCTGAGATTCCATTCTGGACAGAGGTAAGAAATCAATGTGAAAGCTGAGAGGAGGTGGAACGGCAGGGCTGTGGACAGACAGTATATGCCAGCGACAGTGGCACAAGCAAGACCACAGCAGCCTTCTCTAGGACACAGGTCCTTCTCTGAACTTGAACAAGTTGATGTTGTCATTTCTTATAGAATGTACTGGGTTAGAAAAAAATTAGCATCACAAAGGTACCTCCATTACACTGGAATACATAGGGGAGTTGAGAGTTAGTAAAATGAATTTTTTGAGTACAAGATTTGAAAAACTAAGGTAAGTGATGAGTCATCTTTTGCTACCCTGATGGGATTTTACATCTGCCCACTTTAGGGGAACTCCATGCTCTTTTCACAGCAGGCTTCACAAAACTGGAAGAAGCGCCCCTTTTTCTAGCATGACTCTTCATCACCTGAGCCTGCCCCACACCTGCATACACCATTGGCATCAGTCCCTACCACTCTCCTGTGGGTGAAATGCCAGCACTAGTCTGAGCACTTTATCTACATCGTGCCACTGAGTTTTCACAATAGCTCTATGAGGTAGGTGCAACTGCTGTCGTTTTACAGATAAGGGACATGTGGCTCAAGGGGATGAAGTATTCACTCTAGGTCACAAAGCCAGGAAGTGGAGAAGCTGGAATTAAAGCATAAACAGATTTAATGTCAAACTCCCTTGTCATAGCCACCGAGCTAGACCCTTTCCTTTGCTGCAATATAGGCAACTGCTGCTCATTTCACTGGCATTCAGAGCCTCACAGCACCCACCTCCCAGCTGGACACACAGCCGTGCATCAGTGAACACTTCTCACGTAACAGGCTTCAAAAGAACTCTTAAAACAGACAACTTGCTAAGAAAGCCCAGTAAAGGATTTGTCCCAAGCAATGCTGACAAAGGAAAACCGTAATACCTCTTCATCTTGAATGGAACAGGAAGTTCTGACTGGTCTCTTGAGAAGGTGGTAACACCAACCATCTAAGGCAGCCTCACCAGGATGAGAAAGAAGCATCAGAATGTGGTCTGGGGGGCAAGGCAGAGCCATGCCCATTTTCTGTGGATCAGGGAAGTGAGTCAGCAACACCCGAGGCCCAGATTGCTGCCAGGTCCTTGGTCTCCTCAGAGTCCACAATGATGGCTGAGTTTGTATAAACATCCTTGGCTCTGAAACTCAGGCGGGATTCTCTTCATTGCCTGCTGGAAAGTCAGCACTCAGCCTCTGGGAGTTTCTTGAGGGGTGAAACCTGGGGGGCTGCAGCAGCCCTGCACAGGGAGTTGGAATGGTAGCATAATCCATGTCTACTTCTAGTCTCTAGCCTCCTTGAAGTCAGGCCAAGAGAAGGAGGCTGCTGCTTTTACCACTAGTTTCTGGTATCAAGGGACAAAGTGGGTGAAATGGAGGAATATAAACTATTTCTATAGGGCCAAAGGGAAACAAAAATAACATTTTAATTTACATTGGCATTTTAGCTTAACCTTTCCATATCTTGGGTTGTTATCTATCTCCCTTGTAAATAATCTTTGCCAACAACAGCAAATAAGGTATTTATTCGACTTTTCACGGGAAGGCAGGGTGGAAAGAGGCAAGTAACATTTGCCTTTTGTTTGTATTCTTTGTAAAAAGAAACACAAACATACAGTTGCTAAAATGACCCGTTTCTCTAACCGTGCTTAGTGGGCTAAGATGTCAGGTAAGGAAACAAAATGTGCTTGCGTGTGTAATTATCAAACAAAACCTTTCCAGAATCAAGACATTTGTGATTAACAGATTCACTACGCTGTTCACAACAGAGCATTTTAACATGTGAAAACCGACAAAAATACTAAGACACAGAGAGTTAAAATTCTTACGTCTCCTTGCTATGACCCCAGCTTTGCTCAGTGCTTGATGGGAGGAAGGCTCACAGGGATGATATCCGGGATCCACTCTGGACCATGGTTTGGGTAGAGGAGCTTCCCTTTGGGTTCTCAGTGCCACCATTTACCATCACCCGACTTTAGGCCCGAGTGCCCACTCATATGATTGCTGTGGGGACCAATATGGGCCGAGAGCTCTGCCAGGCGCCCCATATGATGCACCTGCAAGGGAGCATCATTACTGCAGCTTAAGCCTGAAGCACTTCAGCAGGGTCCACTCTGGGCTTTGAAGGAAGAGACTCACCTTGCCAAGAGCAAGGGCAGGCCACACTCCCAGATGAGGAATTCTCATACCGCCCTCCTTCATTTTTAACTTGCATTATGCAGCATGGACTTCCACTCCAGTAAATGATGCCTCATTTACGACCTTAGAAATCTTTTTGTTACCCAGACATTTGGTTCTTGTCAACGCCACTTCCTGAATAAAGGTCTTCTCTGATAGCGAGAACAAGAAGCCCAAGCTTCATTCATCTCTAGATAAATGTGAAGGCCTGTGCTCAGCACAGGAGTCAGCTGACTTGCCGGGTCCCAAATTAGAGTGTTGTTAGTAAGTGCCAACCACCCGCCATCACAGCTGGAGCTGCCTTGGCACTGATAGCTGGCCCACACTCATTTACATTCCCTTCACGCAGCCATGCAGCTACTGTAGGCGGCTGCAGATGCCTGTTTTTAACCAACACACTAGTCCATTGCAGATGTGAGTTTTGGTTATATTTCACTGCTGTAAAGTTAATAACACTGAATGCTAACAAACGATAGGATGGGGGCTGGGAACGGTAGGAAAAGATGAGCAGAGAGTTAGAAGGTGAGAAAGGATAAAAAAAAATACAAGTGACATCAGGAAAAGATAGTGGTTACATAACTGCATTCGTTCTCTGGCTCCACTAAAAGACTCCAAACCAGATGTTCTTCACAGTTACTCTGATTAAACTCTCACACTGGATGATCTCCTCAGAACTTGTTTCATGGGTGTTTCCGAACCTCCATCCCACGACCCTAAGTTTCCAGAAAGCTCTGCTTATATATCTCTGAGTGCACAGAGCAAAGTTTGTATGTAGGAATGCAGAAAGAGCCTCAAGAGAGAAATTTCTGACCCTAAGAATAAATATTCCAGAAGCATTGCTTTCAAATCTCCTTTTATCTAACACTCTTCAGTCCTACACCAAACACATCCAATTCATTCCTAAAAGCAGCATGCTGAAAACAAACTGATGAATTCTTTATCTGAGAACACACAAGGGAGCTCAGAACCTTGACGAAAAGCATTCCATCATATCAATGAAACAAAGACTCTCCATTTCATCAGAGATACAGTGTCTTATTCTTTAGGGATTCCAGGCATTCAAATCCTCCTCCAGATAATGCACTCATATAAACGCCTCATCTCAGATCGACAAGTTCCTGGAAATCCAACTGGAGTTTGTATTACTGGCAAAGACACTACAATGAGAAAGCAGATGCCCTCAGTCACATGGGCCAAACTTAACTTGTAGCTCATTTCCTAAACATTAGGAATCCTCAAGGATTAATGGTTGATTTAGCCATCTTGCTGAAGAGAAAGAATGTCATAAGGAGAATTTGCACAAGTGAAGAAGCATATGCCTTAATGACACTGACATCTTTGATGTTAAATTCTGAATATATGTAGTGGTTTGCTTTAGTACTAAGCCAGAAGGAATTGTGTCAATTCTCAGAAGACTGTTTTGCTGACACACACAGCTGAAACATCCAAATGAGAGAAACCTTTTACTCGTGGAGCATCGCCGCCATCTAGTGGCACCTTGTTCCACAGCTCACAAATAATGACAAGATCTAGTTCTAACTAAGCAAGCTCTCCTTTCCTATCCAAAGGACAGGGTGAGGACTTCCCACTTTGCCAGCTGATTCAGCTCCACCAGACTGTCACTGCCTCAGGTTCCCATATGACACAATTTTCACTTTATTTTCCATGATGGGCCAAACACCTACAGACCTTACCCTAACATCAGAAAGGAAGCCTAGAACGTGAAGGTTATTATCTACAGGTTAAAGTCAATTATAGTGTGCTTCAGAACTTTTAGAAGTTCTGAAGCACACTATAATTGATGATGCCTTATGATGCATTCTTTTCACTACAAAACAGTTTTAAGGGGCATAAAAATAACTAAATAAACAAAGACTTATTTTCAACTTAGCATGATCCAAAATTTTTTTCTTTTTTCTTTAGAAGGTAGGATTTATTGAGGCCAGAAAAGCTCCTAGAGTGGGATGGAATCCAAGGGGGTTGCCGATCCAACATCTCGAATGTAGTAATCTCTCGGTTGAACATCTTGTCCTCTACCGAATTCCTCCTTTTGCTGCTTATTGTTTCAGACTCCAAAATCTTTCCCCAGCCTAGATACATCTCTCTCTGTTTTCCTGACCGTAGTCGCTGACAGAATATTTACTGAACACCTACTATATGCCAGGCACTGGAAAAATACATACATACTAGACACCTCTACTTTGAAAACTCAACATGTCCAAAACAAAATTGATTTTCTTCTCTCCTGAAATACTTTTGATTCGATTTCTGATTTTTTGAACAGTATCAACAATTACATAGTTGTTGTGAGGGCTCTAACCTCCACCTTCACATTCACCATATTTTCATCCTATCACCTTCTAATCCTCTATCTTTCAAATCTACTTCTTTTCTCCAGGCCCACAGTCAGTTTTGATCCTTATGATCTGCATCAGTCAGGATGTGCTAGGATATGCTGCTTGAACAAACTCAAACACCTATTCTCACTCATGTTGCACATCCATCTTGGTAGAAGGAAAACAAAATGAACCATATGACCTTTAAAAAAAGTGTGGTAGGCCAGGCACGGTGGCTCATGCCTGTAATCCCAGCACTTTGGGAAGCCGAGGTGAGAGGATTGCCTGAGCCCATGGGTTTGAGACCAGCCTGGGCAACTCGGTGAGATCCCCATCTCCACAATAAATCAAAAAATTAGTCGGCGTGGTGGCATGCACCTGTAGTTCTACCTACCTGGAAGGCTGAGGCGGTCAAGGCTGCGGTGGCCGGAAGCATGCCACGGCCTTCCAGCCTGGGTGACACTACCTATCTGGAAGGCTGAGGCGGTCAAGGCTGCGGTGGCCAGAAGCATGCCACGGCCTTCCAGCCTGGGTGACACTACCTACCTGGAAGGCTGAGGCGGTCAAGGCTGCGGTGGCCGGAAGCATGCCACGGCCTTCCAGCCTGGGTGACAAGGTAAGACTTCTACTCAAAAAAATAAAATTGTGGTAAAAAACAATATGAAATCTACCCTATTAACACATTTAAAAGTGTACGGAATTGCTAACCATACGCAAAAATGCCCCACAGATCTCTCAAGCTTTTTCATCTTGCATGACTGAAACCACCCATTGCGCAGCAACTTCCCATTTCCCCCGCCCTGCCCCTGGCAACCATCATTCTACCTTCAGCTTCTATGACTCTGAGTACTTTAGATACTGCATGTAAGTGGAGCTATGCAGTATTTGTCCTTCTTTGACTGACTAATTTCACTTAGCACAATGCCCTCAAAGCTCATCCACATTGTAGCATGACAGGATTTCCTTCTGAATAGTATCTGATTGTACATATATACCACGTTTCCAATTCATGACTACTGCGAATAATGCTGCAACGAACATGGGAGAATGTCCTTTGAGATCCTTAAGGATTTAAATTTCATTCCATAGGTTGCTTTTTCACTTTGTCAGCAATTTCCTTTGCTGAAAGCTTAATGTAGTTCCACTTGTTTATTTTTTGCATTTGTTACCTTGTTTTTGGTGTCACAAAAAATTGTCATGACCAATGTTATGAAGCTTTCCACCTATGTTCTTTTCTAGGAGTTCTATAGTTTCAGGTCTGCCATTTAAACCTTTAGTCAATGTAAAGAGTTGCTTTTTGTGTATGGTGTGAGATAAGGATCTAATTTCATTTACTTACATGTGGATATCCAGTTTTCCGAGCACTTTTTTTTTTTGAGTTGGAGTCTCACTGTCACCCAGACTGGAGTGCAGTGGTCGCTCCCGGCCACTGCAGCCTCGACCTGCTGGGCTCCGGCGATCCTTCCGCATCAGCCTTCCGAGTAGCTGGAACTACAGGTGCGCGCTATCACACCCGGCTAATTTTTGATTTATTGTAGAGATGAGGTCTCACCAAGTTGCCCAGGTGGGTCTCAAACTCACGGGCTCAGGCTATCCACTCACCTCAGCCTCCCAAAGCGCGAGATTACAGATTGAGCCACCGAGCCCAACTTCCCAGCACTATTTATAGAACAACTATCCTCTCCCCCCACTGTGTGTTCTTGGCACCTTTGTTGAAGATCAGCTGATCACAAATAAATATGTGGATTCAGTATCTTTATTATGTTTCATTGATCTATATGTTTGCCTTTATGCCAGTATCATACTGTTTCAATTACTGTAGCTTTGTGATATGCTTTGAATTCAGGAAGTGTAAGGCCTCTAGCCTTGATCTCCTTTCTCAGGATTGTTGACGCCATTTGGGATCCTTTGTAGTCTTCCAATTCACGAACACAGGATGTCTTTCCATTTATTTTAATTACTTTTTAGTCATGTTTTATAGTTTTCAGTGTACAAATCTCTTCTCCTTCCTCGGTTAAATTATTCCTAAGTATCTTAATCTTTTGAATGCTATTATAAACGAGATTGTTTTCCTTATTATTATTTTTTGGATTGTTAGTGTAGAGAAACACAACTCAATTTTTATGTTGTATCCTGTATCTTTATTAAACTCATTTATTAGTCTAACTTTTTTTGTATGGAAATTTTACGAGTTTTCTATGTATAAGATCATGTCATCTGCAAACGACTTCTTTCTTTCTGATATGTATGCTTTTTATTTCTTTTTCTGGCCTGTTAGGACTTTCAGTACCAAGTAGAACAGAAGTGGTGAGAGTGGGTAACCTTGCCTTGTTTCTGATTTTAGTAAAAAAGATTTTCACTTTGTTCTTTAGTTTCCACATATTTGTGAATTTTGCTGTTTTCTTGCTGTTTGTGATTTCCAGTTTAATTTCCTTCTGACCAGAAGAGACACTTGGTTTGATTTTGAACTTAAATTTGTTAAGCCTTGTATTGTGACCTAACATGTTTATGGCCTAACATTCCCTATCCTGGAAAATGTTCCATGTGCACTAGAGAAAAATGTGTTTTCTGCTCCTGTTGGGTGGAATGTTCTGTATTTTTTAGGTCCATTTGGTCCACAGTGTTGTTCAAGACAGCTGTTTCCTTATTAATCTTTTGTATGGCTGTTCTATCCATTATTAACCCTCTGCACTAGGAGACATCTTGTGGATCACCTATCTGCAACTCGACCATGCTTTTTAATGAAATAGTGAAAAAATGAATCACTTCATATTAAATAGTACAGCATTGAAACCAATTATTTTATTGTAATGATATTTGGCTTATAATGAAATTTTGGACATTGGGGAATGTATTTATGACCAAAAAAAAAACATATTTTTTTTTGAGTTGGAGTCTCACTCTGTTGCCCAGGGTGAAGTGCAGTAGTAGGCTCCGGGCCACTGCAGCCTCGACCTGCTGGACTCAGGTGATCCTTCTGCCTCAGTCTTCCAAGTAGCTGGAACTACAGGCACATACCACCGCACCCAGCTAATTTTTTGGTTGTATTGTAGAGATGAGGTCTTGCCAAGTTGCCCAGGCTAGTTTCGAACCTGTGGGCTCAGGCAATCCTCTTACCTCAGCCTCCCAAAGTGCTGGGATTATAGGCGTGAGCTACTGTGCTTGGCCAAAAACCCCCCCAAAATTTTATAACATATTTTTCTAATATGTGACAACATGTGAAAGAGTCACTGACATACATTGCAGGTTCATTGACAGATGTTATGCAACAGTAATTTGTTTGACGTCTTCCTAGTATTTTTCTATTCGAGCAGACAATGCAGTCTCATTTTCTTCCTCCCACATTAATATGTAATCTGTTGCCCAGTTTGTTGTTCAAAGATGTGGAAGGACGCACTCGTGATTCCTGAAAACCATTTCTCAACTGATCAATCATATCTCAGTATATATTCCGTCTTTTTATTTGCTTTGTCATGCAATTTGAATGGAAAACTTAAAGGAAACATTTATTTTTGAAGAATTTGTGCTGGCATAAGTTTGTCCTGTATAATCACCAGCAATCTCTTTATGTCCCCTGATAGGGGACATTCAGGTGGTTTTCCAGATTTACAATGTTCCCTCAGAGGGGATATCTGAGTGCAAGGGGTTTTTTAAAGCAGGGTATTGAAATCTCTTACTATTTTTATATTGTTATCTATTTCTTCCCTTCAGTTCTGCCAATGTTTGCTTCATATATCTGGGTACACTGTTGCTGGGTGCTTACAGACAGTCCCCATGGTTCAACTTGCAGTTTTTTTGGACATTATGATGGTGTGAAAGTGATACTCATTCCGTAGAAACTGTACTTTGAGTAGCCATAAAATCATTGTTTTTTACCTTCTCTACAGTATTCAATAAATTACATGAGATATTCGATACTATATTCTAAAATAGGCTTTGTGTTAGATGATTTTCCCAGACTCTAGGCTAATGTAAGTGTTCTGAGCATGTTTAAGGTAGGCTAGGCTAAATTATGATGTTCCAGTAGGTATATTAAATGTATTTTTGACATATTTTCAACTTATGATGTGTTTATCAGGAATCTTAAGTTGAGGAACATCTGTACAACATTTGTAATTGTATCTTTCTGGTGAACTGACCCTTTTAACATTATATAATGTCCTTCTTTGTCTCAGTTTTTAACTTAAGTCTATTTTTGTGTAAGTACAGTCACTCTACTCTATTTTGGTTACCATTTGCATGGAGTACCTTTTACTATCCTTTCACTTTCCGCTTATATGTATCTTTAAATCTAGGAGGAGTCTCTTGTAGACAGCATATAGTTGGATCTCAATTTTTAACACTTTCAGCCATTTTATGTCTTTTGATTGGGGAGTTTACTCCATTTAGTAATTACTGATAGGGAAGAACTTACTATTGCCTTTTCATTGCTGTTTTTCTTGCAGATTTTTTTGTCTCTCTTTTCCTCTCTTGCTGTCCTTATGCTTTGATTTTTTTTTTTTTTTTTGTAGTGCCATGCTTTGATTCCTCTCTCATTTTCTCTTGTGCATTCTCCATAGATATTTTCTTTGTGATTGCCATGGGGCTTACATAAAACATCTTATATTTATAATAATCTATTTTAAGCTGAAAACTTTAATTGCAGGCACTATTTTTTACACATCTCCTTTTGCACTTTACACTTGATGTTACAAATCACATTTTTTATATTGTGTATCATTAACATATTTTTGTAGTTACTTTGTATACTTTCATCTTTTAAACTCTACACCAGAGTCAAAAATGACTTATGCATGACCATTACAATATGACAAAATTCTGTATTTGTCTACATATTTAATTACCAACTGGCTTTATAATTCCACATGCTTTCATGTTGCTATCTATATTCTTGTTTCAATGAGAAGGGCATGTTTTAGCATTTCTTGTAAGGCAGGTTAAGTGATGAAGAACTCTTTCAGTTTCTGCTTATCTGAGAATGTAATAATTTCTCCTTCGCCTTTGAAGTTTTGTTGGCGGCTCCCCTGCCCCCATCTCCCTTCCTTCAAAACTTTGAATAAACCATTCCACTCCCTTCTAGTCTGTAACGTTTTTACCAAAAAATATGCTAATAATCTTAAGGGAACTCCTTCACTCTGAAAGGTCATTTTTCTCTCACTTTCAAAATTCTGTCTTGGACTTCTGACAACTTAATCATGTGTCTTGGTTCTTTGGTGTCTTTGGGTTCACCTAGTTGGGGTCTGTTGCACTTGAATCTAATGTCCATTTCCATTCCCAGATTTGGGGAGTTTATGGCCACGACTTCTTCAAATTATCTTTCTGCCCCTTCTCTCGTCTCCTTCTGACACTACCATAATGTGAATATTGGTGTGAATGATAATGTCCGATAAGTCCCTTAAGGCACTTTTTTTGCTCCTCTGACTGGAAATCTCAAATGACTTCTCTTTGAGCTTGCTGATTCTTCTGCTCAATCAAGTCTGCTGCTGAAACCCTCCAGTGAGTTTTTCAATTCCGTTATTATATTCTTCAACTCCAAAATGTGGTTCTTTTAAATCCATTTTTTTTTTTTTTTAAATACAGGGTTTCATTTTGTTGCCCAGGCTGGAGTGCCAGTGGCACAATCACAGCTCACCACAGCCTTGAACTTCTGGGCTCAAGTGCATCCTGCCTCGGCCTCCCAAGTAGCTGGGACTATAAGTGCCTGCTACACCACACCTGGCTAATTCTTCTATTTTGTAGAGACAAGGTCTTGCTTTGTTGCCCAGGTTGGTTTTGAATTCCTGGAAGTATTTTTCATCTCTTTGTTGATGGTCTCATTTTGTTCATGCATCATTTTCCTAAGCCCAATGAACATTTTTGTGAAGATTGTTTTGGATTTTTTTGTCAGGTAATTAATCCACTTCTTTAGGGTCAGTCTCAGGAAATTTATTTCATTCCCCTCATTAGATCATGTTTTCCTCTTTCTTTGGGTGCCTTGCTACTTGGTGTTGGTATTTGCACATTTGAAAAAAAATCCACCTTTTCCAGCTTTGCAGACTGGTTTTGTATAGGGAAAGAACTTTACCAATCAGCGTAAGAGATTCTGGAGGACTCTCAAACCTTTTCTGTGGATGCCTGGTCTCTAAACTAGTACCATGTAAGTTCCTAATTAGAGAGGTTTTGCAGGTCCCCTCTTTCCCCAGGAACTCATAACCTCTTGCTTCTTCTAGCATCTGTCTGAAGTACTGCAGGCTCTCTGGAGCTGATGTAAGTCACTCACCTCCTTTTTGGTCTTAGCAGCTCCCCTTCCAGGCATACAGAGTATGCTAAATCCCAAAGCAGTCTGAGTTGGGTGAGACGGACAGCTCCTTGAGAAGCTCAAACACTGGACACACGCTACACTCTACCCTTCTCCCCAGCCAAGGAAAAGTTTTTGAGGTAGACTGAGCTTTGACTACTGTACTGTGGGTCCTCTGGAGCAGCATAAGGCACCCAGCTCTCTTTTGTTCTTGGTGCCTCCAGGAACCCAGATCACGCCAGCTTCTATCAACATTCCGATGGGTGAGAGAGAAACCAAGTGGGGTGGGTGAGGGTTCTTGAACACCTAGAATGCTGGACTCATGCTCCAATTCTTTCTCTCCCCCCAGGGAGAATGAGGGAGTTTTCTGCCACTCACTCTGCACTGAACTTGGGGAGGGAAATGGGGGTTAGCACATGCTAGCTCCACCATCACATTTGTTCTCAGTGGCTCCTAACCTGGCACACTTTCTGGTCAGACAAGACCAAAACTAGTTCCTTGGGTAGACCTCTGAAGAGACTGCATGTTAGATATGTGTTCTAGTCTTCTTTTTCCTTCCCCAGCGAGAAGCCAGGAGTTGGGAGTTTCCTCCCAATCACACTGTCCAGTACTGGGGGGAAGAGCTCTGGAGACTGAGTGTCACAAATTCTACTACTGGTTTTTTGATACAACTGGTTTTATGCTCACACATAAAGAAGTACAGAAGGGGCACAGAAGTCTCTTAACTGCCTTCTGGATTCCTCATAAAGAGAAACTGTCCATATACTGTCGTGGAATCGGTGTCTCCATGGGGGAAGGCAAATCTGGGGCTTCCTATTATGACATCTTGCTGACATCACCCCAAAACATATGCCTTTATGGCTTCTTCTGCAAGTGACCTACTTACTCACATTCACATTTCACTGGCCAAAAGAAGTTACACGGACACCTCTAAGTTCAGCATGGCATGCAAATCCCTCACACACACAGAAAGCAGAATATTTGGTGTTCTTGCTCAAGACCTTAAGAGTATCTGGGAAGCTCCCACTAATGTCCCAAGTCAATGTTATCATGACACTCACTGGATGCTGTTTTACACTCACATATGCCCTTAGGCTGCTTTTAAATATATTTGAAGAATAACAGCCTCTCCTCTTTGGCCTTCCAAATATATCCACTTTTACTGGCAGACTTTATTTGAAACCATACCAGGAAACGTAGTTCCCAGCTCCCTCTTAGCAATCCAGAAGAGGTGGCAGTGATGTACATTTCTCACCTGGACTACTCAACAGCCGAACAGATCTTCCTAATATTCTACCTCTCTCCCCACCACAGGATGATGCTCAAGAACCTGCATAATCCTACCCCTACCCAGCTTATGAGTCTCCTTCACACTCCTAGTGAGTGTCTAGGCAGCTGCTGCTCCTGGGGCCTAGAACATTCCTCTATCCCCCTTCCATTCTCTACCCTTACCCTCCTTTGGCTACTTCCTCCTTACTTTCTGTGTGTTAGCTCAGGCGTCACCTTCCTAGGCATTCCATGGCCTGTCACACTGGAAGCACACAAGGGACAGTCAGTTACTCTCCTTTCTTAGTTCTAAGATGCCAGGGACTGGGACAACTGTCATAGCTGCAGCCTAGGGTGCAAACAATTATTAAATGGCCACATCAGTTTTGAGAATACCTCTAGATTTCACATTGAAATATTAATGCTGAAAATAAAAGGAATACAATTTTGGTCCATTTCTTTGATTTCTTCTTCTTTCTCCAATCCTTAATTTCTTCACTCTCCTCAAGGCAGAGATACTGCAGCGCTCAATTCTATAATCAGTCAGTTTTAGAAAAACGGCTTAAAACATCTTTGTCTAGGCAGATGCTAATATTCACTATAAAGTCTAAGTGGCTTATAAGTAGCTGATAAGTTTTAAGGCATTCTTAGTTCACAGAGTAGGAGCCTAGATAAAGTGAAGAAAGATTTGCATCAGTGGGTGTCTAGATAGCTCTGGTCTCATCTGATACAGTTAGTTCTTATGAGGAGAACAGTCAAATAAATAACCTATCAGATGCGCTAGAGATGCCACCTTGACACCCAGTTCTTTAATGAGTGTTGCCTGGACTTTTTAAAAAATTTAATTTAATTTAATTTTTATTTATTGTAGAGATGAGGTCTCACCAAGTTGCCCAGGCGGGTTTCGAACCCGCGGGCTCAGGCAATCCACTCACCTCAGCTTCCCAAGGCGCGGGATTACAGGCTGAGCCACTGAGCCCGGCACCTGGACTTTGAAAAAGGCAAAAGTGTGTGTGTGTCAGAGAGAGAGAGAGAGACAGACAGACAGACAGACTGACTCTGGGGGTTATTTGAGCATGGGGTAGAGGAGAGAGCAAGCAAGAAAAACGCTGACAAGTGGGAGAAAAACAAAAATCTTTCACATTTTACATTACAGCGCCTGTCCTTATAAGAAGATGACATAAAACAGGAATCCAGAGCTCTGTACCTGGAATTCTACAAGCGGTCCCCATCTCTGTAACCATGTCAACCGCCATTCACAAAGTACTGCTCTTCGTTTACTTTTATGAAAAGGAAGATATTCAAATCCTTCCAATGCATCTGCACGTAGGTAAACAGCAGATATCTGGGCCAGTGTAACCCATTAATACAGTGATTCAAACAGATATCTAGAAAAAAATATGCCTGCCTACCTTTCGGCAGCGAGGATTAGGACAACTGAACCTCTTCACATCACTGTCCAACAGAGCAGGAAAGCTACAGGAGGGGCACCTAGAGTTAAAACAGCAGAAGTAGTATTACTTGAACTTTTAAGATCTGATTTGGTTCCATGTGATTATTCATACTAAGATGGAATTTTGAGTTGGACATTCACTTCTTCTTTTTTAACTCTTTGGTTTTCATTAAAACATAGATTGAGCCTCATCTTTGTACTGGCTATTACAAAGAAACACAGGCATCATTCTACCCCCTGAACTCAGCATAAAGCACTCAATAAACATATCCTAACCTTAACAAGAACTCTTTGAACATGCCAATTTTCCTTCAATGGCACAATGACTGTACCTATGGGCTAGAAAATTAGGAGGTAGCAATGGAATATAAGTAAAAATTTGAGTTGCAGATTTTTCCACTAATAAAATTAACTATCTTCTTTCCCAGCAAGAAATGCCAAAAACTCTGGAAGATGGAGCTTTGTTACAAAAATTTCACCATCTGATCAAAGCGCTCAGGCAGTCTTCACAATGGGGAATGATCTGACAGATGACACCCTCTGATTCTGAGAACTAACCTGACAAGCTCATCAGCATAGGCTGCAGCAACTTCTTCCTCAGCTTTTCGCTCGTAGTATTTATACAGGATGGTCTGAGGAAGTACCTTCTCCAGCTCACTGGTTGGGAATGAACATGTGCAGCTGCCTTCCATGCAGCTGAGCTCTGACTAGAATGGCAAGGTGAGCGGCAAAGAAAAAGAGAAGGAAGTTCAACCAAGTTTATAAAAAAACAAAAAGTCACAGTGGTTAAATGCATCTTTCAGTGGGAGGCAAATAAACAGTGGTTAAAAACACAGATTCTGAGATTGCAGAGTGAAGATTTCTCTGCCTCCTCTTCTCTGAGAAACCACACTTCAGGAAACTATGAAACAAAAACATAAAGGCCATCTTTGATATCACTAGAGGACCTTCTATTAGCCCAAATTATAATCCATGAAGAAGGAAAGTGGATGGAGGAAGGGTAAATGGCTTAGCCGACTAGAGAAAAAGGCCACAGCTCATTGTCTGAAGAGGAGATGCTTATGAGAGGCAAGTTGTGTCACTCTGCAAATACTGGAAAGCTGAAGAGGCCCTGGAAGGTGAAGCTGAGTGGTGAGGAGGGAGTAGGGACTGACAGAAATAAGCTGAAAACGGGGAGCTTGTTTGAGCCTCTAGATCCTATACCTTTCAGAAGGAATCGGGAAGCTCTGAAAGAAAGGAGGAAGGTCTCATGAATAGCTGGACCAAAAGGCTCTGGTTTGGTAACCAGTCACAAGAAGGCAAAGCTGAGGTGTGGCCTGATCGGGGCTTAAAAATGAAGTTTGCATAATAAACAGGGAATTCTCCAGCTCATTCCTCCCACTATATACACAGGGATCCCCCCAAATCAGAATTATCTTTTGGAGGACAGGCCCCTTGCAGAACACTTGGAATTTGTTTCTCCGGATCAAACAGTCAACCTAAGTTTTAATCTGGTTTTGAGAAAGAAGGTTGTATCATGATTTGTGGAAGAAACGTCCTAAGTTGTGGCAAAGAGGTGATAGGTTCTTCCACCATGACAACACACCTCCCCACAC